>CM070791.1:4637807-4866228 GCA_036346955.1 Dipus sagitta | reverse complement strand
ATATTTGTGGGGTACTGGAGATCCCAAGTCACATGTCTCCTCTGCCATGGCACCTCAGACACCTGTGACCCCTACCTGGACATTTCTCTGGATATCAGGGAAGTTCAGAGTGTGAGGAAACCTTGGAAGATGTGGTGAGGTCCGAGAAGCTGCACGGAGAGAATGCCTACCAATGCCGCACTTGTCTGAAGAAGGTGCCAGCCACCAAGACACTCACTATGAAAACCGCATGTAAGGTTTTCGTCATTGTGATGAAAAGGTTCTCGGCTTTCACAGGCGACAAAGTAGATAAGCAGGTGAAATACCCCGAGTCTCTTGACATGGGTGCTTACATGTCTCAGCCAGGCCAAGGGCCACTTGTGTATGTTCTCTATGTGGTGCTGGTCCATGCCGGTCTGAGCTGTCACAACGGACATTACTTATGTTATGTAAAAGCTGGGAATGGACAATGGTGTAAAATGGAGGATGCTAACGTCACCATGTGTTATTTCTACTGTCCTAATGCAGCGTGCCTACATACTTTTTTATTTCCTGCAAAGTGATATCCAAGACAACAGTGTGGATGTGCATGTGGGCACAGACCCAGGAGCTCACAGGACTGAAGAGAAGGTTGTGGGAGAGCAAAAGACAGAGCTCATCAGAAACTTCTCTATGGAACTTCCAAAGTCACAGGATCCTGTGGAGTATACAGCAACCAAAGAAATGTCCCTAGACCAGTGGAAATTCCTCCAAGAAAAGAACAGACCCAAGCCTGAATTTAACCTCAGGAGAGTAGAAGTCACTCTGCCACCCAATGTAGTAATTATTCACAAGTCAACATATAGAGACCATTTGGGGAAAAATCATTCAGAAACGGAAAATTCTCTAGTGCAAACTTCTGTGAGACTGGAGTGTGATCAGGGCAGTTCTCTGGTCAGGCCCCACACTAAGAAGAAGAAGAACAAGCAAGGCAAGAGGCCTCTGGTTTTGTAGACTCCTGGCTTCAATACCTGATCCATTATTGTGAGCAAGCAGGGCTTCCAGAGCTCAGGGGGACATAAGGTCTCCATGCGTCTACCTCCAGAGTAGTTGGAGGACTAGAGGCCAACTCCCAAATTTAATATTCTCGATGTTTCTTCCACCTCTTAGATAGTGACTTGGATATTTCACATTTCTCATGAATGTGGACATCTTTCTAGGCTGAATACTAACTGCCTTGTGATTCTCACCTTGGTTAATTGAAATTCTGAAAACTGGGGGTTATTGATCAGTTTCTCCAGCTTTGTTGATGTATCCGGAAGTATACCTTCTGTGTGGATGGTGCTACATCCAATATTTGCTCACTGTCACAGTTGACTTATGGATTGTTTCTGATGAGTTTTATGCCATCTTTCCATTATCATTTCTAGACCATGACTCTCCCATCTATTTCATAATCACTTTGGATATTTGACTTTTATCCCTTGGTTCTTGTTTGTTGACATGTAAATGCCGTCTCATCCTGAGGGGTGAAGGAGACTGGTGTGAAATACAGGAAATTGTTAGGCTGCAGGCTTTGCTTTGGAGCTGGGAGGTTGCCTCCTATGATTTCCTAATTGACACAATTAAATATCACCTGACTTATTGTACATGAGCTGCAATTACTTTGACCAAATAAATTATATTAATTACTTGTGAGTCCATTTCAGAAAACTTTTTATTTGTTATTATTAGCAAGGAAAAGATGAGAGAGAGAGAATGGGTGGACCAGGGTCTCTTTTCACTGCAAATGATCTCTAGATAGATGTGCCACCTTGTGTATCTGGCTATAGGTGGGTATTGTGGAATCAAACACAGGTCATCACACCTTTCTACCAAATCCCTTTAAGAGATCAGCCTTTCCTCCAGACTGATTCTATCTGTTTCATGTTGAGAAAGACGTTGTGATAGTAAGAAATGAAAAGAGGGCCGTGTGATGGTGCACATCCTTAATGCCAGCACTCTGGATGTACAGGTAGGGGGATCACAATGAGTTTGAGGCCACCCTGAAACAGCATAGTGAATTCCAGGTGACTGGGTTGGAGTGAAACCCTACATCAAAAAAAAAAAAAATCAAAAAGGAAAAGAAAAGTGGAGCAACAATACTGAGTGTTTTACAGTTTACTTTTTAGAGATCCTACATTTCCTTAGTTAAGTTTATTACAAGGTACTTCATTCCTTTTATGTAATTGTGAATAGGAGTGATTCTCTGATTTCATCCTTTTTTTTTTTTGACCTTGGAAGACCAAAAAATAAAAATAAAAACATCCTAAAAAGGAAAGAAACAGTTGATAGAGTTGCCAGTTTGTCTAATTAAGGCAACCACCCCCCTGGCTCAACTGTGTTTTTTATGAAATAAGTATGAGGGCATTCCTAGCCAGGTGTGGTTGTGCAGCCCTTTATTTCCTTCATTATTTATTGCACGTGCTACTTTGGAAGCAGAAGTGGGAGGATCACCACGAGTTTGAGGCCACACTGAGACTACATAGTGAGTTCCAGGGCAGCCTAAGGTAGATTGAAACTGTACCGGGATCATCCGAGACTGAGACAGGCGTGGGGGGCGGGGATAGACTAAGAGAGAGAGAGAGACAGAGACAGAGAGAGAGAGGAATTCTGTAAATCCCATGGCTGCACTGGATTATTTCTCACCTATTCCAATTGAGCGAAGCCATCAAATTGTTCTCAGAGTCTTTGAAAAAATGGTTCATGACATCACCTCAGATCTGAGTTTGTTCAGAAACATACATTCAGAAACTCTTGGGATGTAGTTCAGTTGTTAGAGAGCCATTAAGCTAAAGTATCTCATACTTTACAGGCAGGGGAGGAAGTTCCTAGAAATCAGAATTAATCAGCACAGACATAATTGAATCAAATGTGATTGGGTTATGTGATCGTGTGACCCTGGTTGAGGAAGTATAATGGCCCTTCTGGAAGTCAGCCTGTCTCACTTCCCTCTCTTCTAGCATCCTGAAAGCTGTGTCAAGTGGCTTCACTTCCTTTCAATCTCACCTGAGAAATTCCTGCAGGAGGAAATAACTTGATGACAAACGATTGAAATTCCAAGTAAGTTCAAGATAAGGACCATGACTTTTTGTGTGTGTGTGTGGCAGGGTCTTTCTCTAGCCCAGGCTGACCTTGAGTGCACTCTGTAGTCTCAGACTGGCCTGAAACTCACACCAATCCTCCTACCTCTACATCTCCAGTGCTGTGAATCATGGCATGCACCACCATGCTCAGCAAAACTTAGAAATGAAAAGAGATCTATGTGATGGTGCACACCTTTAATCCCAGCACTCTGTGGGTAGAGGTATGGTTATCACCATGAGTTTGAGGCCATCCTGAAATTACATAGTGAATTCCAGGTCAGCCTGGGTTGGAGTGAAACCCTACGTCGAGAAGAAACAGAACAAATACAAAAACAAAAAAATCCAAAAAACAAAACAAAAAAAAAAAAAAAGGAAAAAGAAAGGAGGAAGACGTAGAGAGAGTTACAAACAAGTGGAAGTTTGGGGGCACAATACCCTAGGTATTTTTTAATTAACTACTTTAATTATTTTAGCATATTGACTCTTGGTCATATTCCCATCTTGTCTTAGGTCCCCTCTACCCAACCCCCCTTTCTTCACTTTCCTTCTTCATTGGACTTTCTGATATTAACTGTAGGTTAATGAATACCCTGTTCACTCTATGTGATGCTAGGAAATACTTTATGTTTTTTCTCCCTCTATGTGGCTCCTACAATCTTCAGTCTTCAAAGGCTTGACTGATGCACGACACAAGGTCAGACCAGATCAGTAAAGCTAGTTCAGGTTTATTGGAACAGGTCTCAGGTGAGGTTCACTGGTCCCAAGGTATGAGGCCAGAGAAGTCGCATCCGGGACCTAAGATGGAGGTCTTTTAAAGGGGAGAACAGGGAAGATGACGTATTAACGAGGAACCAAGGGCAGACGGTGGAAAGTAACTATTTCAAGGATGGGAGGGAGCAGGGGTCTCCTTATAAGGTCCCAACTAGGGAGGGGGGACCAGCCATTGGCTGCCAGGGTTGTCTTGAAACTGCTGGTTCTGATCATGCTCAGGAATGTGGGTGGTGTGGTTATTGGAGGGCCTTTGTGTCATGTTAGGTCCTTTATTCTGAGCATAGTCCTGCCTAACATTTTGACATTTTTGTGTTTATGGGTGCCGACTCAAGTCCTGGCTGCTTCAAGCTGGTTGGGGATGACATGGGAGAGGAAGAGTTGGCAGTTGGCAGGTCCGTGCTCAAGGGAAGATATAAGAGCATCTGGTTGACGGCCACACTGGAAACTTCCCGGATGCACTCCTGGAGGAAGCAGAGGAATCAAGGGGCTATTAGAAGAAAAAAAATCATTATTAATGGACTCATTAGTGGGGTGAGTCAGGGAATCGTGGATTGCCACCAGCTCGGGGGGGGGGGGGATTAAAGCAGTGTTTGAGGTCTTCACCCAGTGTCTGGAGTGTTTTCACTCACGTCTCCACCAGGCCCAATTCATTTATAGAGTAGCAGCATTCTTCCCTGAGAAAGAGACATGTTCCTGCTTTTTCTGCAGTTAGTAGTTCTGGAGCTCTCCTGTTTTGTAGTTACCTGTGCCAGTAACAATGGCATCAAAGGTGAAATGGACTGCATTGCAGGACCCAAAAGGGCATGAAGTATACGTGAGTAGGGTGGTCTGTTGTCCCTTTTCGTCTAAGGATCAGACCTGAACTTAGAACTCACAGGGAGGTGAAGGGCAGTCATTAGCCCAGCGGATTGGAGCTAGGCTACGTAAGAGCTGGATTGTCAGAGAATTTAAGGGAGGTAGGACCTGCTTGCTGTACAGGCCTGCCATTTTGTCCTGAAGCTCATTTAAGCCTGGAAATGTGGTTCCAACAGGAGTGTCCCAGATGTTCAGCTGCTGAGGGGGTGGTAAAGATCACAGTGTAGAGTCCGTCCCACCTGGGTGCTAGATGTATGGAGTCAAGCTGATTAAGAAAGACTTGACTCCCATGTGAGGTAGGCTATGAGGTAGAAAGGGTCGTCCCTGATGTGCCAGTAGTCAGTGGAACAGGTTGGGATCTATCTGCCTGTGAATGCAGAAGGGAGCTCAGAGAAGAAAGGTAGGGGAGGTAGTTTGCCAGTGGGGTCTCTGGGTAAGAAGGTGATTAGGGGGCAGAAATGGTCCCCCATACAGCAACTCAAAGGGGCTTAGCCCAGAGGGGGAGCAAGGGGCAGCTCGAAAGCGGGTTAGACAACAGGGAGAAGGGAGGGCAAGGGCAGGTTGGTGAACTGCTGCATAGTAAGGATGTTGGCCCGCTCTACTTTACCCAATGACTGAGGATGATAAGGGATCTGTAGTTTCCAGGATATGCTGAGTGCCTCTGATACTTGTGAGACAAACTTAGAAGTGAAGGCCAGGCTCTTGTCTGTCTGGATGATCAATGGCACCCCACATCTTGGTATGATGTGCTCTACATGTTTCTGGGAAGGACATTGGCAGTCTCCTTGTAAGCTGGGAAATCCTCAATCCAGTCTGTAAAAGTATCAACTAGAGTAAGGAGATGTTGCAGTCCGGTTCGCACTACTGGTAGAAATCACACAACCAAGAGTAGCTTCTGGGAAAAAGAGGTATATTTTCTCTTATTGGCTCGAGGGGAAGCTCCACGATGGCAGGGGGAAGCGATGGCATGAGCAGAGGGTGGACATCACCACCTGGCCAACATAAGGTGGAAAATAGAAACAGGAGAGTTTGCCAAAGACTAGCATGGGGAAACTGGCTATATCACCCATAAGCCCGCCCCCAACAATACACTCGCTCCAGGAGGCATTAATTCCCAAATATCCATCAGCTGGGAACCTAGCATTCAGAACACCTAAGTTTATGGGGGACACCTGAATCAAACCAGCACAGGAGATAAGTGCACTTTTTTGTGGGTTGGCATCTAGGTAAAATCTATCTGCCAATCTTCACCTGGTTGATGTCCCCTTAACTGATGCAGGGGCTGACAAAGGTGCAGGCCCCCTTGTGGATTGGCTTTAGTGCATATCTGACAGGTGGACTGGACCTGTGAGATGTGGGTTTGGAGGGCGTTGGTGTCCAGCAGGGGTTCCAGGAACCTGGAAAGGGCTTCAGGTCCAATATGTGAATGTCAGAGGTAATTGTGGAGGCCTGTTTTGGGAGAAAATAGGCTGATTGTTTATTTAAAAATCCAGCCATCTGTATCCAGGGTGGCCCCCTTTTTGAGGAGTTTGTTTTCCTCATAATAGGGTTGGTATGTCAGAGACAGGAAACAGATCGGTCCTGTGTTTGGGCCAGAGGACAGGCCTAAATTTTGTGCTAGAGTCAGCCCTGGAATTGCCTTGGGCTAATGGGTCTTTAGAGGTCTGGAGTCCTCGGCAGTGGATAATGGCCACTGCTGCCCAGAGTTGGAGAGCCTCCAGGAGCTTGGCTATGAGGGGCCCATTAATAATTGGGGTACCTTAAGTAGTGAGGAATCCTCTCTCCTTCCAGAGGACTGAATGAGTGTGAGCTATAGAGAAAGCATATTTAGAATCTGTACAGATATTAGTTCTTAAGCCTTTTGAAATATGCAGGGCCCTAGTTAGTGTGATAAGTACAGGCTTTTAGGAGGTGGTGTGCCAGGGTCCAGCCCTGGCTTGAAGGAGGTCCCCGAAGAGAGGTGTGAAGGGAGTGGTGCAATAACAACTCAAAGTCAAGTTCTGGTGCAAGCTGCCAGGCTAATGCTGAAGGCAGCTGAGTTTCTCCATCTTTCTCTCTCTGCTTCTCTGCTCTCTCCCTCTCTCTTCTCTCTCTCTCTGCTTCTCTCTCTCTCTCTCTCTACTTCTCTCTATGCTCTCTGCTTCTCTGTTTCTATTTTTTTCTTTTTTCTTTTTCTCTTTTTTTCTCCGTTTCCCTGCTTGTATGCTGCCACAGCTCTTAGCCTCAGTCTTTGAATTTCTAATCACGTCATGCAAGAGCAAACTTCAAGAAAGGTATAGTTCCACAGTATTCATAGAAACTTTTTTCTAATTCCTTTACATCAAACAATCCCAGTAATTATTCACCTCAAGTAAAGTCTTCAGGCCCCTATAATGATTAACTACTTTTACATTTTCCCCATGTATGTGTGGTCAAGCACTTGCAATTTCCTGAACTTCTACTTTCAATTACCTTATTAAAGGTGAGAGACAAAACAACCACAAAATGGGGTTTCCCATCAATAGTCACTGATCCATGAGTTCCATTTATCCCTCAATCATTTATTTTGAATTTTCCTTTTAATACCTCTCCAATTCTTAGACTGTGGATCTCTTTCTGACTTCGGTTGTTTTCCTGCAAGGATTCTTGGTAAAGAGTCATAGTTTGCTGCAATTTCCACCATTCAGAAAAATTAGTCAAAGAACAATTTTTACATTGTTCCAGGAGGTTCATTGTTTCCTCCTAAGTGTACTGTACTCCATGCCTGACTTTCTTTAATGCCTTTAAGGAAAACAATTATCTCTGACCCATTTTCTTGTTTTTCCAATTATATGCCAGAGCCTTTTTCAGATACACTGACCATCACTTCACTAACACCATTTTTTGCTGGAAAAGTAGACTTAGAGTTTGGTATAACAACTGCAAGACGGAGAGTGCCACTCCTAGCTCGAACGCAGGCAGCTCTGGCACATTACCACTTGAGAACTCATGCAACTTCGTCGCCCCTGCCATGCAGTAGATAGGCGGCTTTGGCAAGTGAGAGCAAAAGCCCAGGCTGCTTGGCAACTGCCCCAGGCTGCATAAGATTCCCATTGGTCTTGAGCCCAGGCTGATACACCCACCTACCTGCCCATACACTGTCATGGGCAGAACACATCGCAAAAGAAATAACACGAAAAATCAAATGCAAGAAAATCCAGTTAGATCACCCAGTCCCACCATGAATACATCTAACCAAAACATAGAAGAACCAATAGGACCAGAAAACCAAATTGAAGCTATGAGCAGTGCAACCCTGACCAACCTACTGGTAGAACTTGCAGGAAAGCAACAAAGGGCCGACAATCGTGTGGATGCTGCCATCACAAAACTAGAACTAATAGATAAGAAATTGGAAGGACTAGATAAGAAATTGGAAGGATTTCAAAGAGAGTTAAGAGATTTGAGGGAGACTGAAAAAAAAAAAAATAAGACCGTAAAAATCAGCTGGCCATGCTAAATGAAGACATAAGAAATGCAAGGATGAACTCCAAGAATCATCAAGAAAATCAGAAAATGATGCGAAAAAGGAGCTTGACAGAGGGATGGAAATTATACGTAGAAAAGTAATAGAAAATGCAAACTTAATTGAACAAGTGCAAAACTCGCTAGAAGCTCTCAAGAATAGAGTCAGTCAAGTGGAGGATAGAAACTCTGATCTAAAGACAAGATGGAAGGAAACAGAGAGTTCAAAAATTTCAGTAAGTTCAAAAGCTCCTGTGAACAGAACATGAGGGAATTGTGGGATACATTTAAACATCCTAATATCAGGATCATTGGAATACCAGAAGGAGAAGAAATTCAGACCAAAGGCATGGAGAACTTATTTAACAAAATAATTGAAGAGAACTTCCCCAGTCTCGTAAAACAAAGGCCCATCAAGATACAAGAAGCCAATAGAACTCCAAACAGACTGGACCAAAGGAGAAACTCTCCAAGACATATTATCATTAAGACTCTAAACATTGACACCAAAGAGAAAAATCCTAAAAGCAGCTAGGGAAAAACAGCACACCACCTTCAAAGGTAACCCCATCAGAATTACTCCAGACTTCTCAATGGAAACCCTGAAAGCTAGAAGGGCCTGGAATGAAACACTGCAAAGTCTAAGAACCTATGGCTTCCAACCCAAACTACTCTACCCAGCAAAAGTATCCCTCATAATAGATGGTGAAAGAAAAACATTCACAGACAAAACTCAGCTTTACAATTATATGAACACAAAACCAAACCTACAGAGAGTATTTGAGGAAATTCTCCACAGAGAAGAAAAAAATAATCAAACACAATTGCCTACAAAAAGCAGATCACAACAACCAAACTCAGAGTAGGCACAAAAAAACTTAAACATCCATGAAAACACCAACCCACATTTACCATCACAATATGGCAGGGATCAAATCAAATCTCACAGTTATTACCCTAAATATTAATGGCTTTAATTCACCCATCAAGAGACACAAGCTAACAGGGTGGATCAAAAAATTGGAACCCTCAATCTGTTGCCTTCAAGAAACCCACCTCACCATTAAAGACAGGCATCTCCTAAGGGTGAAAGGGTGGAAAACAGTATTCCAAGCAAATGGGAATAAGAAACAAGCAGGTGTAGCTATATTAATATCGGATAAAATAGACTTCAAACCAAAAATAATCAAAAAAGACAAAGAAGGCGACTTCCTACTTATCAAGGGAATGATCCATCAAGAGGATATTACAATCATAAATCTGTATGCACCAAACACAGGGGCACCACAGTTCATAAAACAAAACCTACTTGACAATAAAACAGAAATAACCACAAACACCATCATAGCTGGGGACTTCAATATGCCATTATCAGTAATAGACATATCATCCAAACCGAAACTCAACAGGGAAGTAAGAAAGCTCAACCAAACCATAGATCACTTAGACCTAACAGACATCTACAGAACCTTCCATCCCAAATCCACAGATTACACATTCTTCTCAGCAGCCCATGGAACATTCTCCAAAATAGACCATATACTGGGTCACAAAGACTGCCTCCACATATTTAGGAAGATTGACATAATTCCCTGCATGATATCAGATCACAATGCTATATTGCTAGAAATCAACAACAAAAGACCCACCAAGAATCCCAACGGCTCCTGGAAACTGAACAGCACACTTTTAAACAATAAATGGATAGTGGAAGAAATAAAGAATGAAATTGCAAAATTTCTGGAATTGAACGACAATGAGAACACATCATACCAAAACTTATGGGACACAATGAAGGCGGTCCTCAGGCGAAAATTCATAGCACTCAATGCCTTCATAAGAAAGACAGACAGGTCCCAAATCAATGACCTAACCATCCACCTCAAGGCACTGGAAAAACAAGAAAAATCCAACCCAAAGAGCTCCAGAAGGAAAGAAATAATTAAAATCAGAGGAGAAATCAATGAACTGGAAACGAAGGAAACAATTAAGACAATTGACGAAAACAAAGAGGTGGTTCTTTGAAAAAATAAACAAGATTAACAAACTCCTGGCCAATCTGATCAAGCAAAAAAAGGAGAAGCTTCAAATTAACAAAATTCAAAATGAAAAAGGAGAGATCACAACAGACATAAGTGAAATTGGGAGAATCATCAGGACTTATTTCAAAAACCTCTACTCCACAAAACTGGATAATGTGGAGGAGATGGATAAATCCTTGGACGCATACCATCTACTAAAGCTAAACACAGAGCAGATTAATCACCTCAATCAAACCATCACACTCATGGAGATTGAAAAAGTAATTAAAAAAAACCTCCCAAAAAAGAAGAGTCCAGGGCCAGATGGCTTCTCAGCTAAATCCTATCAAAGCTTCATGGAAGAACTCAAACCAATCTTCCTCAAACTGTGCCACAGAATTGGTGAACAGGGAAAGCTACCCAACTCCTTTTATGAAGCTAGCACCACCCTAATTCCAAAACCAGGTAGAGATGCAACAAGAAAAGAAAACTACCGGCCTATTTCCCTCATGAATTTAGATGCAAGGATCCTAAACAAAATCCTTGCAAACTGAATCCAACAACACATCAAAAGCATTATCCACCCTGACCAAGTGGGATTCATTCCAGGAACACAGGGGTGGTTCAACATACGGAAATCTGTCAATGTAATACACCACAGAAACAAAGTTAAACATAAAAACCACATTATCATTTCGATAGATGCTGAAAAGGCCTTTGACAAGATTCAACATCAGTTCATGTTCAAAACATTGGAGAGAATTGGCATGGTTGGTTCATATCTTAAGCTAATAAAGGCAATATACAAAGCTCCGAAGGCCCAAATAATACTTAATGGAGAGAGACTGGAGGAATTCCCATTAAGATCAGGAACAAGACAGGGTTGTCCACTCTCACCTCTCATTTCAATATAGTACTGGAAGTCCTAGCTCAAGCAATAAGACAGAAGAAGGAAATAAAAAGGATACAATTTGGAAAGGAAGATGTTAAGTTAGCTTTATTCGCTGATGACATGATTATATATGTAAGAGACCCGAGAGACTCATCCCCAAACTCCTAAAAGTGATTAACTCCTATAGCAAAGTAGCAGGATACAAAATCAATGCAAAAAAAATCAGTAGCCTTCCTTTATGCAAATGACAAAGATACAGAGAAAGAAATAAGGGACATAGTCCCATTTTCAATAGCAACAACAACAAAAAAATACAATACATTGGAATAACGTTAACCATGGAAGTGAAAGATCTATACAACGAAAACATAAAAACTCTCAAAAAAGAAATTCAGGTGGACTTGAGAAAATGGAAAGACATGCCATGTTCCTGGATAAGCAGAATTTATATTGTGAAGATGACAATCCTACCAAAGGCAATATACAGATTTAATGCAATTCCAATTAAAGGCCCTACAGTGTTCTTCACAGAGATAGAAAAAATGATCTCAATTTTCATATGGAAAGGCCGAAGGCCTCACATTTCCAAACATATCCCTCAGTAAAAGAAATACCTCTGGAGGCATCACCATACCAGATCTAAAGCTATATTACTAAGCCATAGTAATTAAAACAGCATGGTACTGGCATAAAAACAGGAGTATAGACCAATGGAATAGACTTGAGGACCCGGACTTTGGGTCAAGCAACTATAGCTACTTGATATTTGATAAAGGCCCAAACAATATAGGCTGGAAAAAAGACAGCATCTTCAACAAATGGTGGTGGACAAACTGGAAAACCATATGCAGGAAACTGAAACTTGATGCACACATTTCACCATGCACTGCACTCAAGTCCAAATGGATGAAAGATGTCAATATAAGACAAGAAACTCGAATACTACAGGAAGAAATTTTAGGAAGTACTTTCCATGATATAGGAATGGAAAAAGACTTCCTAAGCAAAACCCCAGTAGCACTTGAACTTAAACCGTCACTCAACCAATGGGATCACATGTAGCTGAAGAGTTTCTTTACAGACAAGCATACAATAAGCAAAGCCAATAGATTACCCACAGAATGGGAGAAAATATTTGTGGGTTTTCCAACTGATAGAGGCCTAATCGCTAGAATCTATGAAGAACTGAAAAATCTAAACAGTAAGAAGTCAAACACCGCACTCACAAAATGGGGCAAAGAGCTGAACAGGCAGTTCACAGAGGAAGAGTAGAAATGGCAAACATACACTTAAGAAAATGTTCATCATCCCTAATCATCAGGGAAATGCAAATTAAAAAAACTATGAGATTCCACCTTACCCCGATAAGGATAGCAAACATCAAAAAATCAAATAGAAATAAATGCTGGCGAGGATGTGAGAAGTAGGAACACTCATCCACTGTTGGTGGGAATGTAGGATGGTACAACCACTTTGGAAAGCAATATAGAGACTTATGAAAAAGCTGAGTATAGAGATACCAACTGACCCAGTTATTCCTTTACTGGGCATCTACCCTAAAACCTTCAAACCACAGGGCTAGAGAGATTTGCTCAACCATGTTTATAGAGGCTCAATTTGTAATAGCTAAGAGCTGGAATCAACCAAGATGTCCGTCACTAGAAGAATGGATAACTAAGATGTGGTATATCTACACAATGGAATTCTATACAGCAGTAAGAAAAAATGACACAATGAAATTTGAGCCAAAATGGTTGAACCTGGAAAAGATCATTCTCAGTGAACTTACCCAATCACAGAAAAAGAATCGCCACGTAGTCTCACTCCTCTATGGCACCTAACCTGAATCTACCCAAGATACCTTAAATACCCAGCAAGCATCTCTTAGACTAGACACTAGGATGGAAGAGGAGAGAGGGGAGGGCATCAAAGGGGTGGGAAACACAAATCTAGACACAAACAGCAATGGTACCATAATTTTCTACCTACTAAAAGATAGACCAAATGGCTGATCCTTCACCAGGCCCTTACAGGGAACACTTGAACCACAAGACACTGGAGAGGGTAAGATCAAGACTAACCTTAATATTCTACATCTTCCTTCCCTCACTTCCCCTGTCCCCCCCCTCTCTTTCATTTCTAACTCTTGTATATTAGTTATCTTTTTCCTCATTTTCTTAGTGGGCACTGACCTATAACTCCAAGAACCAGCATGGGGCTATCATCCACAATGAGGCTTTTGATCAGAGAGACCTACAAGTTTTCCTAAAAGACAGACAGATTTCTGTCAGAGCACTTGATGACCCACCTAAGGCTAGTGGTAAGACCCTACTGCTGAAGACACCTTATGTGATTGACATGCAAATTAGAATGGCATGGCTGGAAGTTGGAAGAGAGTCAGTCCCCAGACAGTCAGCGCGTCTAGTGCCAGAAGGTGCTACATGGGCCACTGGGGGCATAATGACCTATATCTGTCCAAGCAATGCATGGTCTAACCTACTTAGCAGCAAATGACTTGTTGTGATGCCCACACAAGTGCAGAAGTGGCACACAGCCATGGTGGGGAACCAACTGCTCTCAATTTGGCTAACTGATCCCCTCACTGGTATGGGACCCATAGCTCGAGCTGGGAAACAAGTCAGAACCGTATCCAAACATAAGCCCACTCTCCAATATCAAGCTACCATCAATTGTGGGCTACAAGAGGGCCTACACGTATTAAATTCTCTATATAAAAAAGTAAGGGTTATCTCATTTGTAGTGATGCTAACTTACTCTCCCTTGGAGAATCTGCTTCTCTTTTTCAGATAGATGTAGATCCTAAGGAGAGAGCCACCCCATCATACCTCAAAAGGGCCCCGACTGAAACTAAGAAAAATTGGCAAAACAAGCAAGGGTGCTGTTTTCCTGATGAACCGGATACCAGCACAAGGGGGAAGGAGATCAACACAGAGAAAAATCAACTCCTACCAAATCAGAGAGCCAGAGCCTCAGAGGCCCCCAACACCTCATCACTGAAGCAGACCAAAAATGAACCCAACATGGCTCAGGGAAATTTTGCAGAAGAAGGGGTGGAAAGAGTGTCAGAGCCACATGTTGGGTCATGATATGCAGAGACCTTTATCCTACCCATAACTGTGGGCTAGCTCCACAATGCATAACCCATATACCTCAACAAGGAGGGGCCAAGGGGAGGGGGTAGGACACGGATGAGCCTAATAATGGTACCAAACTGACTCTATTTGCTGAATACAAAACTAACTAATAAAGAATAAAAAGAAAAAAAGAAAAAAAGAAAAAAAGAAGAAAAAACAAACAAACAAACAAACAACAACAACAAAAAACTCTTAGGGGATATTAATTGGCTTAGACCTCATTTAAAGATTAGTACTGGAGAATTGAAGCCTCTCTTTTGACATTTTAAAAGGAAATCCAGATCCAAGCTCTGTACATCAGTTAACAGATGAGGGACTTAAATATTAGTAGAACATGCTATCAAGCTCTGTACATCAGTTAACAGATGAGGGACGTAAGTATTAGTAGAACATGCTATTGAAAAACAACAAATTCAATATAGAGATTATTCTCTGGGATGGGCTGCATATATTTTAGCTATTAAACTTACTCAACTGCAGTTTTATGGCCAGAAGGACCTTTATTGTGGCTACATTTACCTGTTTCTCTTGCTAGAGTGTTGACTCCTTATTATGAATCAGTAGCTTGTTTAATTCAAATGGCTCAATTAGAGTCTAGAAAATATTTTGGGAAAGAACCAGCTATTATAGGTGTCCCATTTACAAAACAACAAGTGGATTGTTTATTTCAAAACATGGATTACTGGGCTATTGCCTTTGCACATTATCCTGGTATTATAGATAATCATTGCTCTAAAGACAAACTATTGCAATTTACAAATTCTCATCCCTTTGCTCCCCCCCCCCCCCCTGCTGCACAGTCAGGACAGAACCTATTGACAACGCTTTAGTTGTGTTTACAGATGGATCCTTTAATGGCAAAGCAGCATGTTATTCAAGAGCAGTCTTATTCATTTTCTACTCCTCCAGCGTTAGCTCAGGTAGTAGAGCTTAGAGCTGTAGCTACAGTGTGTAATGTTTTAGCTGCAACTCCATTTAATGTGTATACTGATAGTCATTATGTTGCTAGAGCTCTACAAGTGCTTGAAACCTGTGCCCTATATTGAAACTTCCGATACTCAAGTGCAAGAGTTATTTAGTCAAATATAAAGATGCATACATGCTCGCTCTTATCCTTGTTCTGTAGGTTACATACAAGCTCATTCAGGCCTTCCAGGCCCTTTAGATTGGGAAATATATGGCAGATAAGGCCACACAGATCACTGGCATATCTCAATTGGATTAGCACAAAAATCTCATAATTTGCATCATCAAAATAGCCAAAGTTTAAGAAAACAGCTTCAAATTACTAGAGAGGCTGCTAGACAGATTGTGCGACAATGTAATACTTGTCCTGGATATCATTCAGTCCTGCAATATGGAGTAAACTCTAGAGGATTGAAACCAGATCATTTGTGGCAAATGGATGTGACTCATATTCCTGAATTTGGAAAATTAAAATATGTTCTTGTATCTGCTGATACTTACTCAGGATTTTTGATGGCTATGGCACAGCCTAGAGAAGCTACTACGCATGTTGTAGTACATTGCATTAAATGTTTTGCTGTACCAGGTATACCATCAATTTTAAAAACAGATAATTGTAAAGGTTACTCTAGTCACTCTTTTCAGCACTTTTGTACCCAATTATCAATTGTTTATAAAACAGCCATACTTAAAACCCCCAGGGACAAGGACTTGTTGAATGTGTCCATGGAGCTTTAAAGAATCAATTACAAAAAGTAAGAAAATAGGGATTTATACCCTTGATCACCACAGAATGCTTTAAATCATGTACTCTTCATTTAAATTTTTAAAATGTGGATGCATCTGGTCACTCCTCAGCAGACAGATTATGGGAACCTAGAACAGTAGACACTTTTGCCCAGGTTAGATGGAAGGACCCCATTGATGGACAATGGCATGGCCCTGACCCGGTGTTAATATGGGGATGAGGGCCTGTTTGTCTTTTCCCGCAGGACACTGACAATGCCTAGGTGGTTGCCAGAGAGGTTGATCTGGTTTGCGGGAATTGCACATATGAAGAATGATGCCTCTGCTCCTGATGATGTTGCTTCTGGTGGTCCGCAGTGAGCTATATTGGGCCTACCTACCTGATCCACCAATCTTGCACCCTGAAACATGGGGAAATAAAGAAATCATAGTGTTGGTGTGTTGGGACTGCTTACATCGTATATAATGTCTCTGGGACTGGAAAGCATCTCAAGGACTGGTCAAAAAATCCTGGGACAATGAGAAAACTGGGTGATTGACTGGTCTGGTGGACTCCCTGCTTGACTTTGGCGGTCTGATGAAGACTTCCAACAGACTCACCTATGGAAAGTTGCTGCACCCATGGGTGGAGTGAGCATAACCTCCCCCTGGCATGACAGTTCATCTCCCAAAGGGGAGGGTGATGGCTTATGTTACCCTGCCTTGTGCTATGAAAATAGGAGAGATAAGTATTACATGGACTGAAGAAACATTTAGTGTTACAGGCAACAATTGTACCTTGTCTAATTGTGTTTCAGAATCTTCCTATGGTAGTCAAATTATGTTTTTTTTTTACTTTTTTGTTTATTTAATTTATTTATTTGAGAGTGACAGACAGAGAGAGAAAGGGAGAGAGAGAGGCACACCAGGGCTTCCAGCCACTGCAAACGAACTCCAGACACGTGTGCCCCCTTGTGCATCTGGCTGACATGGGTCCTGGGTAACTGAGCCTCGAACCAGGGTCCTTAGGCTCCACAGGCAAGCGCTTAACCACTAAGCTATCTCTCTAGCCCTCAAGTTATGATTTTTAAGCAACCATCATTTGTTATGATTGCTGTTAATGTAACAAAGCCTTGGTACTCTGACAAAGGAAGAGAAGTGTTACAGGAAGTACAGGATGCTTTATGTAGACCAAAGAGAGTTATAGGATTGGTAATTACAGGCATCTTAGCTTTTGTTACATTGCTAGTTACTGCTACTACTGCAGCTATTGCTTTGTCACAAGAAGTTCAACTGCACATTTTGTTAATGAATTATCCAGAAATATTTCTGTAACTCTAGGAACTCAAGAAAATATAGATAGAAAACTGGAACAAAAAATAGATTCTCTGTATGATGTGGTTATGTATTTGATTGAAGAGATATTAGGATTGAAAGTTAGAACTCATTTTGAGTGTCGTGCATATTATCCATGCATTTGTGTTACTTCTAAAAATATAATGACAGTCGACATCACTGGGAAAAGGTAAAAATGCATTTAAGAGCTATTTGGCACAATGATACTGTCTTGGACTTGATTTGGTTGCATTCAGAGATTTTAACTCTGCAAAATAATCGTCTTAATTTTGATGCAGCTAAAGCTGCTGATGACTTAATAGCTGCATTTTACTCTGCCTTGCCTGGATGGAATTCTCTCACTTTTTGGATAGGAAGCTTTACTGCTACAGGTGTTTGTCTTTTGCTTATTCTATGCCTCCTGCCATGCTGGGGACCAGCCCTGGCTTGAAGGAGGGTCCCCAAAGAGAGGTGTGAAAGGCAGCAGCGCAATAACGACTCGAAGTCCAGTTCTTGTGCATGCTGACAGGCTAATGCTGAAGCCAGGTGAGTTTTTCCATCTTTCTCTCTCTGCTTCTCTGTTTCTATTTCTTTGTTCTTTTTCAATTTTTCTATTTTTTTTTCGTTTTCTCTTTTTTGGTCTTTTTCTCTGTTCTCTGTTTTTCCCTGCTTCTATAATTCTATGCTTCTCTGCCGCCACAGCACTTAACCTCAGTCTTCTATTTTCTGAACACATCATGCAACAGCAAACTTCAAGAAAGGTACAACTTTTTGTTATTCCTTTCCATCAAAAAATCCCATAATTATTCACCTCAAGTAAAGTCATCAGGCCCCTATAATGATTAACTGTTTTCACGCTTTCCCCATGTATGTGTGGTCAAGAACTTGTGATTTCCTGAACTTCTACTTTCAATTACTATATTAAAGGTGAGAGACAAAACAACCACAAATGGGGGTTTCCATCAATAGTCACTGATCCAAGCATTCCATTTACCCCTCAATCATTTCTTTTTAATTTTCCTTTTCATGCCTCTCCAACATTCAGACTTTGGTCCCCCCAATTGAACTCTTTCTGACTTCGGTTGTTTTTCTGTAAGGATTCTTGGTAAAGAGTCATAGTTTGCTGCAATTGCCACCATTCAGAAAAATTAGTCATAGGACAATTTTTACATTGTTCCAGGAGGTTCGTTGTTTCCTCCTAAGTGTACTGTTCTCCATGCCTGACTTTCTTTAAGGCCTTTAAGGAAAAAATTATCTCTGACCCATTTTCTTGTTTTCCAATTCTATGCCAAAGCCACTTTCAGATACACTGACCAACACTTCACTAACACCAATTTTTGCTGGAAAATTAGGCTTAGAGATTGGTACACCAAGTGAAAGACAGAGAAAGACAGACATTATACAGAAAATGATAGACATCTGCAGCGTAGAGAGCCAAAGATGTTTCTATAGAGGGGCCACATTGGACTTCAAGGAAGAGACAGCTGGGCTGGAACAGTGTCAAGCAGCCCTTCAGCACTCGATTCCTCATGATCCTGAAATGGCATGCTTGACATCTCCCCCTTTTTGTTTTAATTGAATGGTTCAAACGTCCACAGTTAATGCTGAGAGTGAGTAGCAGAGTTGTCTGAAATTGGCTGGGAGAAGAAAAAGAAGTACAAGACCAGCAATGATACAGATGTTAAATAAGAAATTGCACCAGGAAGTGTTGGAAATGAAATCAGTAACTGCAGAAGCAGAGGCCACAGAAACCTCCTCTACGGAGGCAGATCCTACATGAGAATTATTAATATCCTAGATGTTTTCATGCAAAAGATCCATATCCATAGTCAACTGAGATTTGTTCCAAAGGCCTTGTAAGAGGGATTTAACTTGTGGCCAATCGTGTTCTGAGTCATTATATGGTGGAGTAACACATATAAATCTAAATGAGTGGTGTTGCACTGAGAGTCTAATGTTTATATTTTGAATTTCATTTCCTATAAAGAGGACTGTCTCTTCCAAAGCATTGAGTGTATCCTGCATTCTTCTATCAATATTTTTCCTGAATCATAAGTGCTAGACTGACATTTTTAGAAAGCTGACTAACATGATCAGCAGTATGTATTTCTTTTACCAAGGATGTGGTTGAGAGAGCAAAACTTGAAATAATTCCAATTAAAGCTATAATACGTAAAATTAAAGCTGCTACAAATCTTTTGGGGCATGTGATCAGAACCATAGCTCTATGGAGAGCTTCAATTCCAGAATTAGGAAACCAAGTTCCAGTAATATTTCCTGGCATCATAACATATGGAGGTTGACGTAAAATCAAGAAAACATCCTCAGAAATTTCAGTAATACAATTAGAGAGACTACAATTAGAACAAGAAAAATGAAATATCCCACAAGAACTTTGTTGCAAATAAGTGTCCCTTCATTCTAGGACGAATAATGGAGAAAAAGGCAGCCACACAAGCAGTCACTGGGGCAGAGATTTGTAAAACTGTCCTCCAGGGTCTAATTATAGTAACTTTATGGATGGCTGCAAATATTCTAAAAAGATCCAATTGTACTGGGAAGTCCTTTTTTTCCCAGGGTTTGAGGACAAAATGAGGGTGCAACCCCACATGTACCATACCAAGCACTTACCTTAACAATAGGCATAGTATTGTCCCCTCATGTATATTTTGCTTGTTTTAAAGTGTGTGTATAGTCATGGTCTGGGCTACTGACTGACCAATCTGAAAAGGACAGAGAGGAATTAAAAAGAGAATATTTCCAGAGATGTCAAGTATGCCCTTTCAGGATCATGAGGAATCGAGCACTGAAGAGCTGCATGACACAGTTCCAGCCCAGCTGTCTCTTCCTTGAAGTCCAATGTGGCCACTCTATAGAAAAATCTTTGGCTCCGTATGCTACAGAAATCTGTGGTTTTCTGTAAAATGTTTGTCTTTCTCTGTCTTTCACTTGGTGTCCCAATCTAAGTTCACTTTTCCAGTAAAAATTGGTGTTGGTGAAGTGTTGGTCAATGTATCTGAAAGAGACTCTGCCATAGAATTGGAAAAACAAGAAAATGGGTTGGAGATAATTGTTTTCCTTAAAGGCCTTAATTAAAGTCATGCATGGAGTACAGTACACTTAGGAGGAAACAATGAACCTCCTGGAACAATGTAAAACTTGTCCTATGAGTAATTTTTCTGAATGGTGGCAATTGCAGCAAACTATGACTCTTTACCAAGAATCCTTACAGAAAAACAACCGTAATCAGAAAGAGTTTAGTTGGGGGGAACAGAGTCTAAGTATTGGAGAGGCATGAAAAAGAAAATTCAAAATAAATGATTGAGGGATAAATGGATCTATTGGTTCAATGATTAATGATGGGAACTGCCCCAGCCAGCGGGGAGTTAAACAAGGACCTGAGGGGAAAATAACCTGGATGAGAGACAAGAGACACAAAGAAGGAGACCAAGTCTAGAGTCTGATTAAGGTCTCAGATGTATTCAGGCAAGCACAAGCTTATATACAGAAAATAAAACTTTCCAGACAGTGCCTATGTGCCTAAAGTCTGCTCCCCAAATGCCTCTGTGTCTGAAGACTGTTTGCCAAGGCCATATGACAAGGTCTCTGTGCCTGGAGATCCCAAAACAGCTGCAGTTCTCATGGTCAAAGAGCAGCCACAGCTCCCAACATCTCCTCCCTTCTTTTATACGAAAGAGGGGGAGACCCGCTATTCAGCGTTGGGCTTTAACCAACTGGGGGAGTTTGACCTGACTCCTCCCATGGCATGTCATTTTTCGTCCCACAAGCTTGGCCCTTGGTACCTTTTGGGGAGGGGAGGCAGGGCCTATATGATCATAAGTATGGTACCAACCTCCATGCAAGTCAGGTTTTTCTCTAAGGGAATTCAGAAATGGTCAGAAAGGGACTGTAGCAGTTAGCTTCAGGTTCACTAAGATGAACTTCCACACCAGGCACAGTTATGGAGGAAGGGATTTATTGAAGCTTACATATCCAGGGAAAGTTCCATAATGGTAGAAGAAACTGGCCTGCCTTCACAGGCCCAAGCGGAGAGAGAGAAGCACAAGCCTAAAAGCCAAAAAGCCACACAGCAGAGCACATGTCAGGAACTCCAGCTAGGCACAGTTTGCATATCTTTAGATTGAAATCTGAAACCCACCACCACACCTTAAGATTCACCCAGTGACTGCGTCCAGCCAGGTGGCTAAAGATGCAAACTACAAACAAACAACTGAATATATTGGGGGCCATCTATTTTATTCAAACCACCACAGGGACCTTCCCTTGCGGTGCTTTGCCTCGCACCCATGTTGGTGCCCATATCGTACTCACCTTATTGTAAGCTGATATGCATAGGTCTGAATCCTATGCAGCTCCAAAAGGAGGGGAGTCAAGGATGTATTCTACAGTGCATAGATTGGACCTCTGTGCAAACATTCACAATAGACTTCATTAGACACTTGAAGAAAATAGGCAATAGGCATAAGAGAAGCAGAAGGCAAAACTCTCATAGCTGCAAAGCTGCCTATCCAGGAACTTAGAGTCCCAGCCAGGCAACACAGACTTAATTGCAGCAAGTAAATCATTAGCAGTCTTAGTGGCATCAAAATCAAGATGACTGTTTTGTATCCAAATAGAAATTCTGCTTGTTTGAACCTGCTTTATCTTTTTTGTACCTTGTACATGTTCTTGTACATGCTTTACAGTAGTGTTTCTTTCTTTTATTTCAGAACATCCCACTACGCTAGTCTTAGAAAAGCATAGTGGAATACCTAGACCACACCCTGAATATGAGCTCATAATTATTTGATGTAATTCTATATTTTTACTAGATGGTGTACTTAGCAACCGAGTGCTATTGACTAGAACTATGATTTTTTTCCCAAGTCACTGGATGTAATATAGGAGGATGAGGAACATAGGTCCAGTAAAGTTCACTGTAAGCAAGATGTAGATGACTCCATATTTTCAGGATCAGCAGTGTCCTCTTGTTTGATCTCGTGGCCTGCATGCTGCACCAAAAGTTCTGGCAACCACCTGGCTCCATTTTCTTTCTGTGAAAAAATACAAACAGATCCTCGTCCCCATATTAATACAGGGTTGGGTCCATTCCATTTGTTAGTCAATGGACCTTTCCACATGGCTTTGGCAAAGGCATTTTTTTTTTTTGTATTTTTGTGCCAAAAGCGATCAGCAGCTGAATTTCCCTGAGTATCAAGGGTTAAAAAGTTTAGGACAAACAAGGCATGATAAAGGATATTTCTTGGAGAGCCTTTTATGGGGCCTTTCCCCGCTTGCATCGCGGGCACAGAGAGGATGGGAGTGGCCGCTCAGCCTTAGGGGCCGTGCAATCTCTGGAAAAATGATCTGGTTGTTTGCAGTTAAAACAGGTTCTGAGCTTGTCCCCCTGGGTAAAATCTTTAAGGGCCGCTCCTATGGCTACTCCAATGTTGCGGGACACAGGGTCTACATCAGCACAGAGTTTGACAAAGTCAGAAATATTTTTGCCATGGCGATGGGGGCGTATAGCCACTTGGCAGGCAGAGTTAGCATTCTCAAAGGCAAGATGTCTAACAAATTCATTATCTGTTTCCTCCTTTCCCATGAGGTGTTCAGCAGCCTCTGTAAGGCGGCCAATAAAATCACTATAAGGATCTGGTGGACCCTGTCTGAGTTTAGCAAGAGAGGTGACAGCTGACCCTTTAGAGGGAAGGCTCTTCCAGGCTTTGAGAGCTGCATGTTGAATTTGTGTAAGCAATCCTGGAGGAAATTTGGTTTGTTCTTCACTCGTATCATAGGGATGGTTTCCCAAAAGTTTATCTAGTGTCCAGCATCCTGGCACCTCTCAATGTAATCAGCTTTCCATAGAAGAAAGTCACCCCTAGTTAAAGTAGCTTTAGTTAACATAACCCAATCATTAACAGTAAGTAAGTCCTCACTTAGAGATTCTAACAGTGAGATAGTGAAAGGAGCAATAGGACCATACAAAGTAACTGCATTTTTTAACTCTTTTATATGTTTAAATTTAAGGCGGCGATATCGCTGGGCTTTAGTAAGTAAAGTGTCATCCCTTTCTTCATTCTCAGTGCTTTCTGACCCAGCAGGTTCCTTTGTTTCAGATTCTCCCTGCCCCTCTTCTGGGCTATCTGGATCCTGTGGCTCAGCCTCATTAGATTTTCCATCAGTGGGTTTAACTTGGGAGCGAGTCACAGGAAGGGCATGCAGAGTTTTTTTACTTTTCTGAACAGGGTGAGTGGAGGGGGAGCGTATTTTTAAATCAAGGTCACGTAACTGCTTGAGCAGTTGTGACTCTTCCTTTTTGGCTCAGAGGAGCATCTTAGGAGATTGTGCCTCCCAGGAAAGTTTAGTAATTGCATGTCTAGTTATTTCTTCTAGATCAGAGGGAGCGTCAAGCGCCAGGGCAGAAGAAGGGGGTGCTATGTTATAGGGTGGTGACTGTGTACCCAAAAGTGTCTGGGGGGGGCAATCAGGGTTATGATATTTAGTAGCTTCATCCTGCAATTTAGCCTTTTCCTCAGGGGAAAATGTGTCAGCATCAGGATTGGTGGTTTTTAAGTCAGACAGAACTGGATGGGTAGATTGCGGGAGAAGGTTAGTAGGCGGGGGATCATTATCATTTTCTGGCATAGGAATGATAATAGAGGGACAATTAGAGCCAGGGGAGAAGGGGCGGGTTGTTGGCCCACCTGCAGGGCTGCGAGAGCTGGGGCGGGGAGGGTTAGGATTCTCTGGGACATCATTCTTATGGAGGGAGGTCTGACTACTGGTGAATTTATTTTTAAGAAAATTCTCACTATCTGTAACTACTTTTGAAACATCAGGGTGATAGTGGCGGATCTGCAATACATCATTCATGAGATTCCAATAAGAAAATGCCTGCACTGGGACCCTTTCAGGATCATAAGAGTGGTAGTAATCATTTAGACAGTCACCAACACGGGGCCACCGTTTTTCATCTATAGTTCCTTCCTGGGGGAACCAGGGACAGACATCCTCTAAAAAGACAAAGAATTTTACTAAATCTTTTTTCTTAACCCATGTTCCTCGTGTCTTGAGAGAAGCTTTAAGCCCTTCAACAAACAACTCATAGTTACTTAATGCTTGTCCCATAATTGCATCGCTTTTCTTACCTCTCCAGATCTGTATCACAGGCAGGACACTCCTGCGGTGATCACTGTGCGGATCTGTATCACAGGTGGGCACTCCTGTGGTGATCACTGTGCAGATCTGTATCACAGGAAAATAAAACTTTCCAGACAGTGCCTAAGTGCCTAAAGTCTGCTCCACAAATGCCTCTGTGTCTGAAGACTGTTTGCCAAGGCCATATGACAAGGTCTCTGTGCCTGGAGATCCCAAAACAGCTGCAGCTCTCATGGTCAAAGAGCAGCCACAGCTCCCAACAGGGAACCCCCATTTGTGGTTGTTTTGTCTCTCACCTTTAATGTAGTAATTGAAAGTAGAAGTTCAGGAAATCACAAGTCCTTGACCGCACATACATGGGGAAAGTGTGAAAACAGTTAATCATTATAGGGGCCTGTCGTCTTTACTTGAGGTGAATAATTATGGGATTGTTTGATGAAAAGGAATAACAAAATGTTTCTGTGAATTCTGTGAAACTGACCTCTGCGTGACGTGATCAGGAAATAAAAGAATGACGCTAAGAGCTGTGGCTGCAGAGAAGCATAGAATTATCAAAGCAGGGAAAAACAGAGAACAGAGAAAAAGACAAAAAAAATAACGAGGAAAAGAAAAAAAATTGAAAAATTGAAAAAGAAAAAAGAAATAGAAATAGAGAAGCAGAGAAAGATGGGAGAAGTCAGCTGCCTTCAGCATTAGCTTGTCAGCTTGCACCAGAATTTGAATTTGAGTCGTTATTGCTCCGCTCCCTTTCACACCTCTCTTCGGGGACCCTTCTTCAAGCCAGGGCTGGACCCTGGCAGAATATTTAACAGATTTAGTAGGAAAACCACCTGAAAACCATTTTGGGTACCCTGAAGGTGGTATTTTTTTCCCAAATGGAATCTAAATCTGTACTGTTTTGACACAGGCGGACACTCCTGCGGTGATCACTGTGCAGATCTGTATCACAGGCGGACACTCCTGCGGTGATCACTGTGCAGATCTGTATCACAGGCGGACACTCCTGCGGTGATCACTGTGCAGATCTGTATCACAGGCGGACACTCCTGCGGTGATCACTGTGCAGATCTGTATCACAGGCGGACACTCCTGCGGTGATCACTGTGCAGATCTGTATCACAGGCGGACACTCCTGCGGTGATCACTGTGCAGATCTGTATCACAGGCGGACACTCCTGCGGTGATCACTGTGCAGATCTGTATCACAGGCGGACACTCCTGCGGTGATCACTGTGCAGATCTGTATCACAGGCGGACACTCCTGCGGTGATCACTGTGCAGATCTGTATCACAGGCGGACACTCCTGCGGTGATCACTGTGCAGATCTGTATCACAGGCGGACACTCCTGCGGTGATCACTGTGCAGATCTGTATCACAGGCGGACACTCCTGCGGTGATCACTGTGCAGATCTGTATCACAGGCGGACACTCCTGCGGTGATCACTGTGCAGATCTGTATCACAGGCGGACACTCCTGCGGTGATCACTGTGCAGATCTGTATCACAGGCGGACACTCCTGCGGTGATCACTGTGCAGATCTGTATCACAGGCGGACACTCCTGCGGTGATCACTGTGCAGATCTGTATCACAGGCGGACACTCCTGCGGTGATCACTGTGCAGATCTGTATCACAGGCGGACACTCCTGCGGTGATCACTGTGCAGATCTGTATCACAGGCGGACACTCCTGCGGTGATCACTGTGCAGATCTGTATCACAGGCGGACACTCCTGCGGTGATCACTGTGCAGATCTGTATCACAGGCGGACACTCCTGCGGTGATCACTGTGCAGATCTGTATCACAGGCGGACACTCCTGCGGTGATCACTGTGCAGATCTGTATCACAGGCGGACACTCCTGCGGTGATCACTGTGCAGATCTGTATCACAGGCGGGCTGCCTGTGGTGATCACTATGCGGATCTTCACTCACCGGTGAGGTGGCGATCCAATGGGGGGGGGACGGCTGTCCACTAGAGCGACGTCCAGGTCACACTTCGTACCTCGAGCCCCACGTTTGGGCACCACTTGACCCGGCCAGCGGGGAGTTAAACAAGGACCCAAGGGGAAAATAACCTGGATGAGAGACAAGAGACACAAAGAAGGAGACCAAGTCTAGTCTGACCAAGGTCTCAGATTTATTCAGGCAAGCACAAGCTTATATACAGAAAATAAAACTTTCCAGACAGTGCCTAAGTGCCTAAAGTCTGCTCCACAAATGCCTCTGTGTCTGAAGACTGTTTGCCAAGGCCATATGACAAGGTCTCTGTGCCTGGAGATCCCAAAACAGCTGCAGCTCTCATGGTCAAAGAGCAGCCACAGCTCCCAACAGGGAACCCCCATTTGTGGTTGTTTTGTCTCTCACCTTTAATGTAGTAATTGAAAGTAGAAGTTCAGGAAATCACAAGTCCTTGACCGCACATACATGGGGCCTGTCGTCTTTACTTGAGGTGAATAATTATGGGATTGTTTGATGAAAAGGAATAACAAAATGTTTCTGTGAATTCTGTGAAACTGTACCTTTCTTGAAGTTTGTTTTTGCGTGACGTGATCAGGAAATAAAAGAATGACGCTAAGAGCTGTGGCTGCAGAGAAGCATAGAATTATCAAAGCAGGGAAAAACAGAGAACAGAGAAAAAGACAAAAAAAAAATAACGAGGAAAAGAAAAAAAATTGAAAAATTGAAAAAGAAAAAAGAAATAGAAATAGAGAAGCAGAGAAGATGGAGAAGTCAGTTGCCTTCAGCATTAGCTTGTCAGCTTGCACCAGAATTTGAATTTGAGTCGTTATTGCTCCGCTCCCTTTCACACCTCTCTTCGGGGACCCTTCTTCAAGCCAGGGCTGGACCCTGGCAGAATATTTAACAGATTTAGTAGGAAAACCACCTGAAAACCATTTTGGGTACCCTGAAGGTGGTATTTTTTTCCCAAATGGAATCTAAATCTGTACTGTTTTGACAAACAGGTAATTTTAAGGAGAAGACTGTGGGCTCTATCTCATAAGCAGAAGCATTATACTTTGTTGGGAGATACAATTTAAGGAACCATACATCTCATTGTTCCTACCCATCACCCCCTTGGGTATTAGTAGGAGGAGTAGGTGAGTCATAAATTAATTGATGTTCAGCCAAAGGAACAGAGTCAGACATATCCTTATTAATAGAGAAGCAAACAGGAGGAGTGTCTGACATGCCCGTATAAATAAAATTGTACTCAGTCTTTTGTGTCAAATAAGAATTACTTTCTCCTCCCAATAAATTGGTGTTATTCGTGGTGACCTTAATAGGTCTAAGGTCCCAAGTAGCAGGATGAAGCATGGGAGGGTCTGGAGGTCTGCCCAATAGGATATATGTGCAACAACAACAGGAATGAGCGAGAGACACCATACCTCAGCAATCAAAAGTGAAAGCATAGCCACAAACTGATTCGGCACTGAGGGCAGTAGATGAGCTGCAGCCGCCAAGGAGTGAGCTCCTTCAGCCAGCGCCTTGAGTTGTCCCCAGGATGGCATCACACCGCTGTGGTTTGCTGCTGATCTAGGAACACATGGAGGCTGTAGAGGTGAAAACTGAAGGCAGACAAAGTAGTCAAAGTACTTTCTGCCACCTCCTCCGCGGAAGCTGGAGCTGGAGCCGATGCTGTGGTTTCAGTT
Organism: Dipus sagitta; assembly: GCA_036346955.1. Classification (NCBI taxonomy): domain Eukaryota; kingdom Metazoa; phylum Chordata; class Mammalia; order Rodentia; family Dipodidae; genus Dipus; species Dipus sagitta. Next base: position 4,838,125 of record CM070791.1, on the reverse strand, counting down.
TGGTGAATTGGCGCCAAAGGAAGGTGCCGCGGATGGCGGCATGGTCTGCTCTTTCTTTTCAGACTCAGAGCCAGAGGCCCTGAAAGGCCGAACGAGCCTGTCAGGAATCCAGATTGGTGACTGGGCATCCTGTGGAAAAACACAGGCATAGTCTTGCCCTGATGATAAAAGGGGGTCTGGCCCCTTCCATGTAGAGGTTAAAAGATCCTTCCACATGACTAATGGTTTAATATTACAATCAGAAGCTTCCCAATGTCTTTCAATAGCAGAATGGCCTTTACTATCTTTATTAGGAAAATTAAGTGTAAATGAGGCATGATTTAATAAGTGATGAGGGGAGGAATTGGGGAAATCCCCAGCACGGAGTTTTTCAATCTGACCCCCAAGCTTCTGATGAGTTCTCTCTGTAATAGCTTGTCCTTGTGGACTGTAAGGGATTCCTGTAGTATGTTTAATGGAAAACTGCAGGCAAAAATTTTTAAAAACTCTCCCAGTAGACGCAGGGCCATTACATGTTTTTAAATGTTGAGGCATCCCAGCAATAGAAAAACAGTGAAAAAGGTGCTGAACTACATCTTTATATGCTTCACCAGTCCGAGCTGTTGCCATTACAAGATGGGAAAAGGTATCTACAGTAACATGTACAAAAGCTAATTTTCCAAAAGGAGCATAGTGAGTAACATCCATATGCTATATGTTTCCAGCTTTGAGCCCTCTGGGGTTAACTCCCACTGGAAGGGAGGGAAATGACTGAGGACGGAGTTTGCAATTTTAAATAATCTGCCAGGCAGTTTCCCTAGAAATCCCAAATTGCAAATGTAGTGCTTGTGAGTTTTGATGGTGGAGGGCATGGGATTGAGTAACCTCAGCAACAGGATCTAATAATGCCATAACTCTCATCAGAGAGTCAGCATATGCATTTCCCTCACTGAGAGGACCCAGAAAGACAGTATGGGCTCTAATATGGCACACATAGTAAGGTTGAGTCCTTACTACAAAATTCTGTAGCTGGGTGAGCAAATTATTAATTTGAGTATGATCATCATTTATCACTGCAGTTTCAATAACAGGAAATAGTCTTGACACAAAGTGAGAATCAGCATAAAGGTTAAAAGAAACGTTCATCAGAGCTTTAAAGGACATAATAACTGCATAAATTTCAGTTTTTTGTGCAGAAGAAAAGGAAGTCTGTTCCACTTTTGCTTCTGTGGGTGCCACGAGTGTGGCCATCCTGTTAGAGGAACCATCAGTAAAAATTACAATAGCCCTTTTATAGGGTCTGGAGAATAATTTAAGGGAAAAATAATCTTTTGGCGTGACAGGAACTGCAAAAGTGGGTGCTGGGGTAAATGGAAAAGGATTTGGCCTGTGTAAGCAATTAATGAAATCTGCCGTTCCTCAGAAGAGCTAAGTAGCCAATTGAATTGTTCATTACTATAAGGTATAATAATTTCCTCAAATCTTTACCCCATATTTCTCTTAACCTTTTTCTTGCCTTTATTATAATCTGAGTAATTAACAAGGAGTAATGAGATAGGATCTTCCTGTGGCTTGAGGGTAAATGCACCCATTCTATAGGTTTCTCCTACCAAATCACCCCAGTAAGCATATGTTTAGTGGCTAGAATGATCAATTGACATTTAGAATTTCTAATATATAGTCTTAACTGCTGGTGATTTAGAGCATTCTGTGCCAAATTCAAAGCTTCTTTAGCTTTAGCAGGTAATTCCATGGGAGATCTGGGGTTACTGTCTCCCTTCAAGATATCAAACAGAGGCTTTAAATCAGCTGTGGTTAATCTCAAAAAGGGACCCACCCAATTTATTTCTTCTAGAATTTTTTGAGAATCATTTAACATATGTAAGTGTGACAGATCTAATTTTAAGGGTTGAAGGGCTACAGCATAACTTTTTATAATCCCCCCTAAATAATTATAAGGGGGTGTTATTTGAATCTTTTCAGGAGCTACCTTCAAACCATAAGCAGCTAGGGTAGAAATCGTTTCTTATAATAAATTTTGTAGGATTCCTCTATCTCTATCTGCTATTAAAATATCATCCATATAGTGAATTATCATAGAAGGTTTGTAACTTTTCCTAATGGCTTGCAAGGCCATATCCACAAATTTCTGACATAGGGTAGGTGAGTTTTTCATCCCCTGATGTAGTACTTTCCAATGATATCTCTAATAGGGTCTTTGTAAGTTTACTGAGGGAACAATAAATGTAAAATGTTTACAATGTTGAGGACTCAGGGGGATAGTAAAAAAGCAGTTTTGCAAATCAATTACAACAAGACTAAAATCTATAGGTATAGCAACTGGACTAGGGAGGCCTGGTTGTAAAGCCCCCAATGTCTCCATAGTGGCATTAATTTTTCTTAGGTCCTGCAGTAATCTCCATTTCCCTCATTTCTTTGTTATAACAAAAATAAGTGTATTCCACGGGCTTGTGGATTTTTCAATATGCCCTAGTTGTATTTGTTCATGTACTAATTCTAGTGCTGCCTGTATTTTCCCCTCTGTCAGGGGCCACTGTGCCACCCAGACAGGTTGATGTGACTTCCATACTATAGGATCTGCGCTTAAAACATCCTAAAAAGGATGATAACCTACCCCTTTTTGTCTTTCTTTATTTGAGGAACAATGGGGTCCTTTCTACCTTCTAAGTTGTTTCCTAGACATTGGGAGGGATCAAAGCCCATCTTTAACATCTGTTTCATTACAGGATCAGAGGCAGTCAGTAGCATGGCTCCCATTTGATTTAAAATATCCCTTCCCCAAAGCGTCAAGGGGAGTGAGGGAACAATGTAGGGCTGAAAGGATCCCTCCTTCTCACCATCAGTCCATTTCAGGACAGCAGAACTTTGAGTGGCATTTGCTGCTTGTCCTACCCCATATAAGGTGGAAGTAGACGATACAGTAGGCCAACTTGAAGGCCAATCTTTCCCTGATATACATGAAATATCAGCCCCTGTGTCCAACAATCCTGTAATAGGTTTCCCTTGAACTTTCAAGACCTTTAGAGGCCTAGTTCTTTTGATTTCCTCAATCTAGAAGACCATGTCACTTGACCCAAATCCTCCCTTCTGTGTAGGTTGCTCTAATGGATTTCCTTTGACTATATAGGGAAGTAACAATAACTGTGCTATCATTTGTCCATTATGAATTTGAATTGTTTTTGTAGGTGCCTGAATCATAATCTTTATTTTTCCAGCATAATCAGCATCAATGACTCCTGGTATCACATTAATACCCTGCATAGAAGTTGAACTTCTCCCCAAAAGTAAACCCATTGTTCCTGATGGTAAAGGGCCATACACACCTGTAGGGATAAGCATTGGGGGTGAGTCAGAAGTTAATATGATTGAGGTGGTGGCACTGAGGTCCAATCCCGCACTTCCTGGGGTGGCTCTGTGCAGAGATTCGACTGTTCTATGCTCTGAGGCAGGAATGGATTGCAGGATGAGCCATTATTTGGGGGACCTGGAGTGGGGCAGTTGGGCAGTTTCCTTGATGATTCTACAATGGGTAGTTCCCTGGACATGGTAAAGGCATCCCATTCTTATGGAATTGAGATCTACATTCCCTTTGCCAGTGGTACCCCTTCTGGCACCTGGGGCAAGGGGTGGCAGGTTTGGCATCCAGATTAACTGAAGGCACCCCTTGAGGACCTCCAGGAGTACTTCCTAGGAACTTGGGACAACTCTTTCTTATATGACCCCACTCAACACAAGAGAAACAAGTGCCATTGTCCTTTCTGAATCCTTGCCTTGGCCCATTGCTCACTCTATTAAATGGAGAAGTCCCTTGTAATGCTGCTGCAAAAGCAAGTCCTTGTGCGACTGCTGGCGTAAAGTCAGCACAAAGCCTGATAAAATCAGTGATAGTACCCTGTCGCCTATGAACTTTGAGAATGCCTTTGCAGGTAGAATTAGTATTCTCAAAGCCAATTGTTGCAATATTAATCCTGCAGCCTCTTCCTTGGGGATTATTTTAGTGATAGCATCATTCAAGCGTGCCACAAAGTCTGTATAGGGCTCCTCACCTCCCTGCCTAATATCAGACAAAAATGAAGTTTTAGCTCCTTCTGCTGGCAGCTTTCTCCAAGCATTTACAGCTAGCCCATTTATGATGAGCAAAATCTTCTTTGATATTTTTAACTGCTTCTTTAGATCCAGATAAGGCCCTGTCCCAGTCAAAAAAGGATAACCTTGTTCCTCTTCATCCTCCTCTTTCACCCTCCTGGCTGTCACATCTTTTTTAACTTCATCGTCATAATTGGCCTTCCAAAGGAGAAATTGCCCACCAGATAGGCAGGACGTAGCACTGCACTCCAATCACTAGGGGTAAGCCAATGTGAGGCCAAACCATCTATTAATGACAAAACATAGGGAGATGTTGGTCCATATTTACTGCATGTCTCTTTTATTTCTTTTAATAATTTATAAGATACTGGTTCCCATTCCTCAACCTCATCTGCACCCTCAGGGAAAATCACAGGGAAACAATGGAGCAACTTCTCCCCCTTCATGGCAGCTTCTCGGGTTACAGCCATTAAAGCAAGAAGTTCTCCCTAGCTTTAGAGGTTTCCTTTTTGGCCTGGCTTTTAGGGGGCTTATTAGTAGAGCTCTTAGGTGGAGGCCAGTCAGGGTTATGATACCTAGCAGCCTCATCCTCTAGTTCAACTTCTTCAGAAGCCCATAATTCATCATCTGAGGTATCTATGTCTGATGCCTGGGCAAGCTGCACCTCATGTTAGTTTTGAGAGGCAGATCTAACTTTGGGCAGCAAGGGTAGAGCTTCAGCATCTGACAACTTTAAAGTTTCATAGATAGTGGATTTTGTACTTTTTCCTGACTTTATAGATGCTGAATCAGGCAAATCCGCAGCTTAGTTGGTCCTTAAAGCTTGTTTGATCATAACCCATAGGGTGACAGCATTCTCAGGAACCTCTTCATCATCATTAACCAAGAGCCATTTCTTGAGATCCTTTCCTACTTTCTACCAATTTTCCAGTTCTAATGTCCCCTCCTATGGAAACCAGGGGCTTACTTTTTGTATAAATTGAATAAATTCTATGAGATTATTTTTGTTAAATTCTAGTCCTTTATTCCTCAGCATCTTTCTCAGTATCTTAATGTACATTTGTCTTTCCTTAGATTCTTCCTGTCCCATTTTTTCTTTTATTACTCACCCCCCTTTTTCCCAGCCTTACTCTTTGACCAGGGGGTCTGCAGGTCCCTGGGTGAGATTCATCCCTAACCGAGCCTCGACTTACCTCAATTCAGGTCCCTGTTAGGGTGCCACTTGCCGGCGTACATCCCTGGCTTGAAAGAGAGTCCCCTAAGAGAGGTGTGAAAGGGAGGGCGCAATAACGACTGGAAGTCACGTTCTGGTGCAAGCTGACAGGTTAATGCTGAAGGCAGCTGAATTTTTCCATCTTTCTCTCTCTTCTTCTCTGTTTCTATTTCTTTGTTCTTTTTCAATTTTTAAATTTTTTTTCTTTTTCTCCTTTTTTTGACTTTTTCTCTGTTCTCTGTTTTTCCCTGCTTCTGTACTTCTATGCTTCTCTGCTGCCACAGCTCTTAGCCTTGGTCTTTTATTTTCTGATCATATCATGCAAGAGCAAACATCAAGAAAGGTACAGTTCCACAGAATTCATAGAAACTTTTTTTTTTATTCCTTTACACCAAACAATCCCATAATTATTCACCTCAAGTAAAGTCGTCAGGCCCCTGTAATGATTAACTGTTTTCACACTTTTCCCATGTATGTGTGGTCAAGCACTTGTGATTTCCTGAATTTCTACTTTCAATTACTATATTAAAGGTGAGAGACAAAACAACCACAAATGGGGGTTCCCATTATTAATCATTGATCCACTAGATCCATTTATCCCTCCATCATTTTCTGAATTTTCCTTTTCATGTCTCTCTAATATTTAGACTTTGGTTCCCCCCAATTGAACTCTTTCTGATTACAGTTGTTTTTCTGTAAGGATTCTTGGTAAGGAGTCATAGTTTGCTGCAATTGCCACCATTCAGAAAAAATTAGTCATAGAACAATTTTTACATTGTTCCAGGAGGTTCATTGTTTCCTCCTAAGTGTACTGTACTCCATGCCTGAATTTAATTAAGGCCTTTAAGGAAAACAGTTATCTCTGACCCATTTTCTTGTCTTTCCAATTCTATGCCAGAGCTTTCAGATACAGTGACGAACACTTCTCTAATTCCAATTTTTACTGGAAAAGTAAACTTAGAGATTGGGACACTGTTGGGAGCTGCAGCTGCTCTTTGACTTTGGGTGCTGCAGGTAGTCTTTAATCTCTTAACACAAAGGTCTTGTCCTACAGCCCAGGTGAGATGGCACCAGTTACAATGGCATTATTTAACATACAGCCTAGGTGGGGTGAGCAACAGGAAGAGGCATTACCATATGGCCATGGTGAAGCTGACCTTAAGCACATAGGCCTTATCCAGAAAGTTTTGTCTTCTGTATATAAGCTTGTATCCGCCTGAATAAAAGAGAGCCTTGATCAGAACTTGTCTTGGCTCCATTCCTTGTGTTCTTGTCTCAGGTTCATTCCCACTCCCTCCTTCGAGGTCTGTTTCGACTCGTGCTGCAGGCCAGCACATAGTGGCGCCCAGAACATGGACTTTGAATACGAGGGACCTCAGTGAGGAACGCCAACATCAACTCAGGATCCGCGCGGAAGAAAGAAAAAAATTAAAAAGAAGTCTGAAGTCACCCGCTCAGTCTTCTGGAATAAGGTAAGTTGGCGCAATTATGGGACAAGCAATGAGTAAAAAGGAGCTAATTGCTGTAGTAAGAGATATTTTAAGGCACAAGGAATTGGGATTGCATTAAGTTCTTTAAGCAAATTTTTTGATTTTGTTAATAAAACGAGCCCTTAGTTTATAGAACAGGGACATGTTGATTAAGATGCTTGGGATAAGATAAGGAAAGAATTAAATGTCTGAACTAACTTTTGTGTCTGTGTGTATGTGTTTATGTGTGCTCATTGTGCTTGCTATTCGTGTCGTGTTTGTGACTGTTTGTGACTAAAGAGATGAGATGAACACAGGTGACACCCCTTTCTCTTTTAGAATCAATTTGCTGTAATTTTTTAATAGCCTTATAAGAAATATGGTTAATAATGTGGTGAGATGAATTGATTGTAGGAACTGGAAAGGAATTTTTCAGTGTTGGGACATAGAATGCTCATTAAAAATGCTTTTTGAGTGGTACTTAGATCAGAATGTTAAAGTATGTAAATAAAAGTGTGCGGATGTTGAAAGAAAGAAAGAAAGAAAGAAAGAAAGAAAGAAAGAAAGAAGTGTTCAGGCTAAACCTAAACACCATGCCTAGTTAGAGGTTTTTAAACTAAAAACGTTGTGATAGCTTGCTTAAGCTTTATCAAATTTAAGTCATGGATAAAACATAAAATTGTTTTATGTTAAGAAAAATTTCTGTGATACATAAAATCAGTAGCTATCAAGTTTAAACCAAAACCATTGGTTGTCAAATAATGTTTTTCTTTCAAAAAGATTTATCAAGGGTTATATTAATATTTAGCTAGCTGTTTTTTTTTTTTTTTTTTTTTTTTTTTTTTTTTGGCTCAGAAAAGACCAGATCCTACTCTATTGAATGTAAAGTAACTGTCTCAATTTTGGCATCTTAATGTCCTGTTACTTGAAAATCTCTAGGCAAAGCTTGATTATCAGGAGGAGAATACTTAATTTGGAAAGTAGAATTCTATGATTTATGCAAAAAGAATGCAATGTTGAATCAACAGGCAGGAAATGGTGATTGGAATGTTGATATGCTTACTGGGGAAGGAAATTATGCTGGGAATGACAATCAAATTTCATATCCCCGTGCTGTTTATAAACAAATAGCCACAGCAGCTCCTAAAGCGTGGTTTACTCTTCCTTCAAAAGGAGAAGCTGTGGGGGAGAATTTAACTAAGGTTATACAGGGTTCAGATGAGAATTATGCTGATTTTGTTGATAGATTGATAAAAACAGCACGGAGAGTATTTGGAGATGCTGGCGATGGTATGGACTTTGTAAAACAGCTTGCTTATGAACATGCAAATAGTGCTTGCAAAGCAGATATACGGCCTTATAGAAAGAAAGTTGATCTACAAGGATATATTAGATTATGTGCTGATATTGGCCCTAGCTATACGCAGGGGATAGCCATGGCTGCAGTGTTACAAGGAATTCCTTTTCAAATGGCTGCCACTGCAGCAAGATCTGGAAAGTGCTTTTCTTGTGGAAAAATAGGACATATGAAAAAATATTGTCCAATTAAAAGAAAAAATGAAAATTCCAATAATCCAGCTCTTGGTCTTTGCCCAAAGTGCAAAAGAGGAAAACACTGGGCAAATGAATGTAGATCTAAAACAGATAAAGATGGCAACCCTATTATCCAGCAGCAGGGAAACGGGAGGAGGGGCCATCCCCAGGCCCTGCAAAGACAAGTTTATGGGGCAATTGAGTTCGTTCCTCAAACAGCCAGTTACATCCAGTCTCCCAACTTCTCCAAGCCACCCCAGGGAGTGCCAGACTCGACCTCAGTTCCTCCACCTACACAGTTTTGACTCCAGAAATGGGACTTCAAGCATTGCCTACCGGAGTATGTGGCCCACTGCCAAAGGACAGTGTAGGTTTAATCTTGGGGAGAAGTAGCAGTACTATGTAGGGATTACAAGTAGCACCTGGAGTTATTGATGCAGATTTCACAGGAGAACTTAAAATTATGGTGTCTTCTCCAAAAACAATCTTTACAATGTTGCCTAGTCAGAGAACAGCTCAATTGTTGCTCCTTCCAATGATAAGAACTGGAAGGGTTGCTGATGTTCAGGGTCGAGGGACTCAAGGATTTGGTTCCTCAGATGATTACTGGGTTCAACCTATCAGTAAGGAACGTCCAAAATTAACTTTAAAATTAAATGGGAAGCATTTTGAAGGGTTAATAGACACTGGAGCTGATGTTACTATTTTGTCTGATAATCATTGGCCTGCTTCTTGGCCTAAGCATCCTACAGGGACTCAATTGAGACGTATTGGACAATCCTCTTGTCCTGAGCAGAGTGCTGAAGAATTGCTTTGGGAAGATGAGGAAGGAAATACTGGGTATTGTAAACCTTACATTATAGACAGTTTGCCTTTAAACCTGTGGGGAAGAGATGTTTTGAGTCAAATGTAATTGTTAATGTGTAGTCCTAATGAAATTGTTACTGCTCAAATGCTTAAACAGGGTTACTTGCCTGGTAAAGGATTAGGAAAATGGGGACAAGGTGGCTCATTACGTATTCAAGTAGCTTCTAATGCAAATCATCAAGGGCTGGGGTATTGCCCCTAGTGGCCACTGGTCAGGCCGTGCTGCCCCACTCAGAGCCTGTTTGTTGGAAATTTGATGATCCTGTATGGGTGGATCAATGGCCTTTGACAGAGGAAAAACTAACAGCTGCTCAAACATTAGTTCAAGAGCAATTAGAGGCAGGGCATATAGAGGAATCATCTTTACCCTGGAATACTCCAATTTTTGTCATTAAAAAGAAATCAGGAAAATGGCGGTTACTACAAGATCTGAGAGCTGTGAATGTTACTATGCATTTAATGGGAGCATTGCAACCTGGTCTGCCTAGTCCTGTAGCTATTCCAGCTGACTTTTCTAAAGTGATTTTTTGACTTGTAAGATTGCATTTTTACTATACCTTTACATCCACAAGATTGTTGTCGTTTTGCTTTTAGTGTTCCTTCTAGTAATTCTAAGGAGCCTATGAAAAGATATCAATGGAAAGTTCTCCCTCAGGGTATGGCTAATAGTCCAACTTTATGTCAGAAATTTGTGGCTAAAGCTTTAGCTTATACAAGAAGCAAATTTACTCAAATATATATTATTCATTATATGGATGATATTTTATATTAGCTGGAAAGAAAAAGACAGATTGTTAAAAACTGTCAACAATGTCTCACATTTTTACCTGTGCCACATCATGGTGTCAATCCTCAAGGTTTGACTCCTGGCCATTATGAAAAATGGATATAACTCATTTTCCTGAGTTTGGAAAAATAAAATTTGTACATGTTTCTATTGACACTTATTCTGGTTTCATTCGTGCTTCTGCTCAAATGGGAGAAGCTACTAAACATGTTATTGCTCATTGTCTTCATTCTTTTAATATTTTAGGAGTACCTAAACAACTGAAAACAGATAATGGCTCAGGATATACAAGTGCAGGATTTAAGCACTTTTGTTCTTCTTTGAATATTAAGCATGTTACTGGAATTCCTTATAACCCCCAAGGGCAAGGTATCATTGAACGAGCAAATGGAACATTAAAAATCTGGTTACAAAAAACTAAAAAGGGGGAAATGACACAGGGGTCAGTAACAAAATGGCTAAATCATACTTTATTTATTTTAAATTTTTTACTTTTGGATGCAAAAGGGTTTTCTGCTGCTGACCGTTTTTGGCATGCACAAACCAAGACTAATTACGCTAAAGTAATGTGGAAAGATCCATTGACTAACAAATGGAGTGGACCCGACCGTGTGTTAATATGGGGACGAGGATCTGTTTGTATTTTTTCACAGAAAGAAAATGGAGCCAGATGGTTGCCAGAATGTTTGGTCTGGTATGCAGGCCACGAGATCAAACAAGAGGACACTGCTGATATGGTGTCATCTACATCTTGCTTACAGTGACAGCTGAATGGGTTAATGATTGGGCTACTGGACTGTCCTCAGGATTGTGGTCGTCAGACAATGGACATCAGCAAACTTACGTGTGGAAAATTGCTGCTGCTATGGGAGGTGTCAAGGTTACATCTGACAGCAATAATCCAAATAGTCTTCCAAAGGGAACTGTTATGGCCTGTGTTACACCATCTTCTGCCCTGATGATAGGAAATATAAATATTACTTGGCATAATGGGTCGGAAGGAATGTTTAATGTTACCTGTGATAATTGTAGTCTGTCCAATTGTATTTCTCATGATTCTAAAACTGTAATGATTGTCAAACAACCTGCATTTGTTATGATTCCTGTAAATCTTTCAAAGCCTTGGTATTCTGACAAGGGTATTCAAATTCTAGAGGAGGTTAAAAATAGTTTAAGTAGACAAAAGAGAGTTGTAGGTTTCATTATTGCTGGGATTGCTGCATTTATTACATTATTAGCTTCTATTACTACTGCTGCTATTGCTCTTGCACAAGAAGTTCATACTGCACACTTTGTTAATAATCTAGCCAAAAATGTTTCTGTTGCTTTGGGAACTCAAGTAACTATAGACAAGAAGTTAGAAGAAAAAATAGATGCTGTGTTTGATGTAGTGACATATTTAGGAGAATAAATTCAAGAAATAAAGATTAGAGCTCGATTAGAATGTCATGCAGATTACCAATGGATCTGCATCACCTCTAAAACTTACAATGCTAGTTATGAAGATTGGGTAAAGATGAAAATGCATTTAGAAGGAATTTGGCACCATGATAACATTTCGTTAGATTTGGTTAGTTTACATTCAGAAATTCTAGCTATACAGAAGAGTCATCTTGATTTTGATGCCACTAAGGCTGCTAATGACTTAATTGCTGCAATTAAGTCTTTGTTGCCTGGTTGGGACTCTCTGAGTTCCTGGATAGGCAGCTTTGCAGCTGTGGGAGTTTGCCTTCTGCTTCTCTTATGCCTATTTTCTTCAAGTGTCTAATGAAGTCTATTGTGCATGTTCATGCAGAGGTCCAAGGTATACACTATAAAACACGTCCTTGGCTCCCTCAGACTTTATCCTAATCCTCCCTGAATTTGATCTGACTGGTAGCCAGAGACGGGTAAGATCAGGGGAGGAGGCATCCAACCTTAGACAGGGCACGTATTTAAGGATAATATGTTTGTCCAATGACTGGTAAGGATGTTCTTCTGCCTCTGACAACCTAAGACAGGCACAGTCGCTTCTTTTAATAAATAAAGAAGGGGGAGATGTTGGGAGCTGCAGCTGCTCTTTGACTTTGGGAGCTGCAGGTGGTCTTTAATCTCTTAACACAAAGGCCTTATCCTACAGCGCAGGTGAGATGGCGCCAGTTACAATGGCATTATTTAACATACAGCCTAGGTGGGGTGAGCAACAGGAAGAGGCATTACCATATGGCCATGGTGAAGCTGACCTTAAGCACGTAGGCATTATCCAGAAAGTTTTGTCTTCTGTATATAAGCTTGTATCTGCCTGAATAAAGGGGAGCCTTGATCAGAACTTGTCTTGGCTCCATTCCTTGTGTTCTTGTCTCAGGTTCATTCCCACTCCCTCCTTCGAGGTCTGTTTCGACTTGTGCTGCAGGCCAGCACAGGACACCAAGTGAAAGATAGAAAAAGACAAACATTTTTCAGAAAATCACAGGTATCTGCAGTGTAGAGAGCCAAAGATGTTTCTAGAGAGGGGCCACATTGGACTTCAAGGAAGAGACAGCTGGGCTGGAACTGTGTCATGCAGCTCTTCAGTGCTCGATTCCTCATGATCCTGAAATGGCATGCTTGCCACCTCTGGCACTGCCCATACTCATTAAATGCCTTTTGAAATCCTTTAGAAACATCCATGCAGAGATGCATGGTATTCAGCTATGGACCTGACCCTGGCTTCCTGAGAAATTATTTTAAAGCTTCTGCAGAGGCTGGTAGTGAATAATGGATAAGATTCTTTTGAGTTAGGTCAACCTAAGACAGGGCATGAATGATGGAATTCATGTACCAATGATGGGTAAGGCCTAAATATCATAGAGAACAACCTAAGGCAGGCACAGTCTTTCTGCACCAAAGGTCCAGAATTCCCTAGTTCATAAAAAATAAAAAAGGGGGAGCTGTCGGGAGCCATTGGGCTGGCTTTGAATCTGTAGCATTGGGCTGTGTGGCAGTAAGACTTTTTGAACCGGCAAGCAAGCAAGATTGTGTAAATTCAGCCTTTCTGGCAAGAGATAACCAATGCTTTAACTCTTGTACTTGCATGAGGAAATTATTGCTGGGAACAGAGGATCTGTCTGTCTCCCAATCTTTGAATAACTTTTGCAACGAGATGTGGTTGAGGTGCATGACTCTGTAACAGGAAGAAGTTGTTTTGATAGAAAGTTATGTAAAGGTCATGGAATATTTTTGAACATTGGCTTATTGTTTGCAAGAGCTTAGAAAAGGGACTGATGAGAAATAAACGAAGCTTCAGCCTTTGTCTGCAGTCGTTTCTTTTTTAAATTTTTTTGTTCATTTTTATTTATTTATTTGTGAAAGACAGAGAGAGAAAGAGGCAGATAGAGAGAGAATGGGCATGCCAGGGCCTCCAGCCACTGCAAACGAACTCCAGATGCATGTGCCCTCTTGTGCATCTGGCTAACATGGGTCCTGGGGAGTCGAGCCCCGAACCAGGGTCCTTAGGCTTCACAGGCAAGCGCTTAACTGCTAAGCCATCTCTCCAGCCCTGGAGTCCTTTCTTGTACTCTTGTCTCTTGTGTTTCTTTAATCCTCACTCCCCATCAGGCTTGAACCATTGAAGCTGGCAGGCTCCAGCAAGAGAAGAAATGGAAATTAAAATGTTTTTGTGATTCCATTGAACTCCAGTCATAATGCAATCATCAAAACAATCAAATGATAACAATTGCTGGTGAGGGTGTGGGGAACGAGGTACCTCATTGTCAGAAGAACACAAACACATATCTACCCCTCAAATAAGGCTTAGTCACCACAACTACCCCAAAAGCACTTTTTTGTGAACAAATGCTTTTATTGGGGTTACTGACATGGCAGGGTGAGGGATTGCTTATAGGAGAAATAGTTGACTTAGAGGCAACTGCATCGCTGAAAATCCCACATATCACAGTGCTGACTCATGCATGCAACCTGCATTGCTGGAGCGCACTGCACAACCTGCAGGCAGCTGGCCTGGTCTGAGAGTCTTGAGCACATTACATGATGTGCATGCAGCACAATTAGAGATTCCAACCCAACCATGTGTGGGCAGCTCAATCAGAGAGTCTATCTCTAAGCAGTTGTTTTGCCTTCAAATAGCATTAGGGTGGGGACTTTCAACCTTGTCCCACACATAATGACTTCCTGAACCTCCAGATCTTTCATCCTCTACCACCCCCCAAGGAATGTTTAATTTTCAAAGTAACATAACCTTGGGGAGTGGTTGTGTGGTTTTTAACGTTCAGGTCTCTCACACTTGACTTCCTAAGTCAGAACCTCTTTCATCTCACCAGGAGAGAATTTTTTAAATCTAGGACTCTGCTACACAAAAACTCTAGGCACATGCATCACTTTGTGCATCTGGCATTATTTTACATCTAGGACTCTGGTACATGACAAACTCCAATCACATGCACCACTTTGTGCTTTTGGCTTTACATGGGTACTGGGCAACCAAACTTGGGCTATCGGGCTTTGCAAGCAAGAACCTTTAACCACTGAGCTATCTCTCCAGCCCCTCTGATTCCTTTAAGTGAACTAGAACTTGATCTGACAAGAGAAATCTTTCTGTGACTGAATACTGATTTCTCATTCAGCAACTCAGCCACTAGTGATCAAGGAAGATTTTAGAAAGAAAAGGCTTTCACCAGCAGGTGCTTGCCCTTGGACGCTAAACTCTTTTGTGAAAGTTGTGAGGTAGCAGAATGGACAAACTCTGCCACCTGGTGGTGGGGAAGATGTGTAGCACATAAAGGGTGCTGTATCCAGCGCCAATGTAAACACACAAACAGTGTGTTTGGAATGAGAAGGAATGGAAAGCCTTGGTTTTTAGTGCCAGGCTCATGGAACAGCAGAATTTTGAGGCAGGTGGAACTTGATTGTAGCTTCATGTGAATTGGTATGCCTCACAATCATTCAAACTGGATATTTTGTGACTAGTCGTGATGATTCATTCACTCAATAATCTGGGGAATCTACCAGGCTGGAAGGTATTTCCTTCAGGGCTTGATATAAGGCCACAACTCAGTTGTTTCCTAACTTAGATAAGAATCAAGACAGTGAACTTAAGATCATTTTGTGGCCCTCAATTTCCCCCAGGACCCCTCTCATAGTACACTTATCATGTGTGAATGCCAGAGCAGTGGTGAGGAAGCCAGAAGACCCAGCTGAGTTCTCATCTGGACAGCAGGACCACCACTGTCATATAGATGAAGGGCGTTTCATTCTGCCAATATTCTTATAAATTGGGAGGAAGTGGAAGTCCTGAAAATCAACAATATAAAGACAAATAACTCCATCAGATTGGCAACATATGGGGTCAGGTACTCCACAATGGAGGCAGTCTGATGGGTGGAAGGATTCCAAATGTGAGGTTGCTAAGGAAACACACTTAAAGTCTCAAGTACCTATCCGTTCACACCAAACAGGATGAGGAAAATGTGCAGTTTGTGATGATGTGAGGATATAAGGTATCTGGCCCCTCACCACTGTTGGATTTTCTCTCCTAACATGCTGCATCACTCTTTCCAGCATCCTCTCAGCTAGCCAACAGGGTCATCCAGCTCAGCTGCAGTTAAATTTCTCAATTACCTGAAGACCACTAGGTTTGTTTTAATGACTAAGTTAACATCAGCCCAATGTCCACCTGTAAGAAGAATGCACACACACACATTGTGGCATATATAGAGTTATAGAAAAGAAGGAATTAGTGTTGTATGTAGCATCTTGGCTAGTCTCATAGACATTGTGATGAATGGAGAAGTCATGCTCACTGTAATGCACATGTGAATCTGCCACACCCAAAGCTGATGGATGGCAAAGGAATTAGAGGTTTATGAGTTACATTTTATTGCCGGAATAAAAATACCTGACAAAAGCAGTTCAAGTGAGGAAGAGTTAATTGTTCCTTGCAGCTCCAACTTTCAGTCCATTCATGGCAGGGAAGACACAGTAGCAGGAGCTTGAAACAGCTGCTGGTTAAACTAAATTTGGTGAGTACAGTAACCAGATCTATGCTGTTGGGATGAACCTCCAAACCAGACACAGGTTATGGGAGGAAGACATTTATTTCAGACTTGCAGGTCCAGGGGAAGTTCCATAATGACAGAAGAAGCTGGACCCTTTCCCCAAACCCACTGAGAGAGAAAAGCCACGAGAAGCACCATGAGCAGGCACACTCTGGGAAGCCCAGGCAGTGCTCAAGCTCTCTGCATAACTTAGGCTGGAAACAGATCTGCCCTCAGAAACACCTCAGGGGTGTACCCAAAGATCTGCCCACAGTGACACTTCTTCCAGCCAGGGAAAATTTTCAAGCTTTAATAAAACATTTGAGTATGTTGGGGGACATAAATTCAAAGTACCTCAGTGAGGAAGCAGAGAACAATGAATGCCGGTGCGCAGCATGCTCTCTCCTTTTCACACAATCCAGGACCTCTGCTCATGGCAACGTGGTGAGCTTTCCCACCCCACCCAAGTCCATGTCATCCCTCACTGGTGACTCTAGGTCCCATAAAGTTGATAATCAACATAAACCATTATCAATAAGAACAACACTGAGGTTTTGTGGAGTTATTGACTGAGAAGGGCATGAGGGATTTTTCTGGAGGGTAATGGAAAGAACCTATATCTTGTTCTAGGTGTGTTATATAGGTCACATAATACATATACACACAGACATATATTTGTACACATACAGCATTTGATAGACTGGTTATAAACTGAGTGACCTGCTTTAGTTTTAGTGGTCCAAGTTAAATATTTCCTTATCCTTAAGGTGTTTTTATTTATTTATTTGGGTGGAAGGGGAGAGAGAGACAGAGAGCGAGAGAGGGAAAGAGGGAGAGAAAGACAGAGAGAGAGAGAGAGAGAGAGAGAGAGAGAGAGAGAGAGTGGGAGAGAAAGAGAGACAACACAATCCAGGCCCTCTTTGTCACTGCACATGAACTCCACATACGTGTGCCACTTTATCTGCATGGCTTTGTGCGGATACTTGGAAATTGAACCTGGACCACCAGGTATTGCAAGGGAGCAATTTAGCCCTCCAGTGTGAGCTTCTTCATATGTTGACATACGTTTGGGGGATCCCTGTAAACACCTGGACCTCATGACTAATCACTGACTGTGTTTCACATGTATGACTTGATTATGCTGAGTCAGGATGCAGCTGAAATCTGTGGTGTCAAGTCATGTCATAGCAGCATGGCAAGTGCCACCACTATCTGTGAATTATGCTCCCTAGTTATTAGTTATAGCATGTTTAAAGGATACATGAGCAGTAGGGAGATGGTTCTGTGGTTAAAGATGCTTGATTGTATAGGCTGATGGCCTGGGTTTAACTCCCCATTATTCACATAAAGCCAAATGCACAAAGTGGCACAAGCATGAGGAAATTGTTTGCAGTGTCAATAGGCTTGGAATATTAACCCCCCCCCCTTCTCTGTCTCCTGGGAAATAAATAAATAAGTAAAAATAAAAAACAAAAATATATAATAGCTTGGAGAGATGTCTTGCACCTGTAATCCCATAAGAGGGTGGCTGAAGCCCAGCACTAGGGAGGCTGTAGCGAAAGGGACACTGTGAGTCACATGCCATCCTGAGGTGTAGTATTACACCTTGTTTCAAAGAAAAACAAGAACCAAAAGTAAAGAGATGTGCCTTGGAGTGTCCTTGTATCAACTGGTAGCCTAATATCAGTGGGAGATGAATAGACATGTTTTCTATTTACCTCTCATTCAGGCCAGGCTATTTCTGTGTCTTCCTCCCTACTCTCTTTAAGATTCATTTATTTACTTATTTGTTTATAAGAGAGAGAGAAAGAGAGAGAAATAGACAGAGTACATGCATGCTAGGGCCTCTTTCCACTGCAAACACACTGCAGACACAGTTTGTGCACATGGGTTTGTATGGGTACTGGGAAATCAAACTCATACCAGCAGGCTTTGCAAGCAGTGCCTTTAGCTCCGGTGCCATGTCCAAAGCCCCTTACAACCATTGTCTTGTGAGGTAGTGTTTCATGTAGCCCTGGCTTCCTGGAATTTTATATACAGCCAAGGATGACCTTGACCTCTGGCCTCTATCTCTTAAGTGTTGGGATTACAGACCTGCACTACTATGTCTGGTTCATGCAGTGCTAAGGATTGAACCCAAGAGTTTTGCATGCAAGTCAAGCACTCTGCACTCTGAGTTACATCCCCAGACATTTTTAGAAGTCATTTTTCTTTTTATTTCTCTGCACATGGACACATGTGTGTAATGTGGTATTGTGTGTGCACATGCATGTGACCTTTTTCAACTGTGGCAGAGGTTGCCCATTTGCAGCACTGCAGTGGAATATCGGGTGTCCAGCTCCATCGCTCTTCTGCCAGGTTGATTGTTTTGAGTTAGGGGCTCTTATTCACTGATTCTTGAGCTTTCCGGTCTCTGCTGATTCTTGGGTTTATGATCCCCTGATGGACTGGAGTGACAAATGTGCATGGTCATAATCAACTGTTTTACATGGTTTCTGGAGATTTACACTTAAGCAATCTGAAGCTCCTTCACACCCTTATGCTTGTGCAGAAATGCACATCACCACCAACTCTCCAACCCTTCTTCCTCTCTCTTTGTTTTGAGAGAGTATGTCATGTCACCTTGGAAGGTCTTGAATTTGTTATGTGGCCAAGGATGCCCTTGAACTCCTGATTCTTCTGTCTATGCCTCTCAAGTGCTGGGACATGTAACAACACACCTGGATATATTTTATACTGCTTTTTTTTTGGGGGGGGGTCTTATGAGCTCGGGCCTTACTCTAGCTCAGGCTGACCAGGAACACACACTGTAGTCCCAGGTTCATGTCAAACTCACAGTGATTCTCCTACCTCTGCTTCCCCAGTGCTGGGATTATAGGCATGCACTACTAGGAGAGGCTTATTTTCTATTTTTATGGTTTTAAATGTGGACCAGATTGGTATATTGGTGTCCAATGGGGTTACAACCACAGATGTGAAGATTGTGGAGATTTCAGGTACATAAAAGGGACCTGGGGAACTGGAACCTGGCCTACTCACTCCCTTTGCACCTATTCTTCAGTACAGGGGAATTTCCTGTTGGGGAACCAGGAAGCAGAAGAGCCAGAGGCAAGAGTCCAGCTCCTACCATGGACCATGCACCCTCTAACTCAGGGGAATAGAGATGTGGGTACACAGGGACAAGTGAGTATACAAGAGCAAAACGCCTGTTTCCACATCCCCCATAAAAGGAAAAGGCCTCTCCAAGCCAGGATCAGGTCGACCTACCAGGATCAGGAAACTGGAAGGAGCCAGGAAACAGGGATCTGGCCTACTCACTCCACACCATGGTGCACTTTCTTGTGCACTCCCTCAGCTGTATCCAGGAGGTGGGGTTCAGGAGATGGAGCAAGAGCCCTGATTCTGCAGCAAGGACCCAGGGTCTGGACAGCCCAAAACCACCTGCAGGGGGACCTACTGGGACCAGAAAACTTGGAGGACCCAGGGGAACAGGGATCTGGCCTACTGGAGCTTTTTTTTTTTTTTTTTTTTTGAGGTAGGGTTTCACCTTAGCCCAGGCTGACCTGGAATTCAATATGTAGTCTCAGGGTGGCCTCAAACTCATTGCGATCTGCCTCCCAAGTGCTGGGATTAAATGCATGTGCCACCATACCCAGCCCTGGAGCAAATATTATTTAATGAGTAAGTATCATTTATAAAATTCCATTTATTTCAATAAGTATGTATTAAATGTCTACTCTACAAAAGATTATGCAAGTTTTTAATGTTTTGAGTTGATGTAAGTTTTGTCACATCCACATTTTATTCATCCTAAAATTGAATAATAAAAAGGAAACAATCATTCTGTGTTCTGGGTGTGTGTGTACACATGTAAATCAAACTAACATTGTCCTTTCTGCTATATGTTAGCAAAGGACTTAGAGACAAATGTACATCTTTATGAATAAATTTTGTCCTTAAAATGACTGTTCCAATCGTCCTTACTACCTTGGGCATCACAGTAAATTCTGTAACATAAGGGAGCACAGAAGAATAATGACAAGGCCATGGACAGGCTGTATTTTATTTATGTATCAATTTCAACCACACAAAAACCTCAAAAGCAGAAGGAATCTAAAATTAAATGGGAAAGAAAAAATACAATATGAATCCACTGGAAAAAATATCTGCACACATTTTACTTATCAAGCACAAAATTATTTGTCAAAATTTTCATCAAGTTAGCATTCCAATTTTCTCACTTTATAATGTAAAGCAAAAAAGTCAACAACAATGTGATTGACAGAATTGCCAGGATGGGTGGCTAAAGGGAAGCTAGAAGAGCAGATGAGCTGTGTTTGGTAGGAGAGATGTATACTAACAGACCTTTATTAAGAGATGACAGTATAATTTGGCAATGATCTCAGGAGGAAAACAGTATTCTGAAGTTATTTAGTAAAACATAATCTCACCATTTTGTAATTTCTCAAGGAATCCTCATAACTTAATCTTGAATTTATTTCCTATGGCCATTATTTACTTCATAAAGGTGTGACCAGCCTTTATTTTCTAAACATTCCATAACTAGTATATTAAATTTAATTCTTCCTTTTGTTGTTGTTCTGGTTTTGTTTTTTTGAGGTAGGGTTTCACTCTAGTCTAGGCTGGCCTGCAATTCACTATGTAGTCTCAGGGTGGCCTCGAATTCATGGTGATCCTCCTACCTCTGCCACCCAAGTGCTGTGACTAAAGGCCATGCCACCATGCCCAGCACAAAAGAGAATTCTTAAAGGGCTAAATAGCCATAAGTTTGAAAATCTGCTTACCCAATTTTTTTTATTAGTCAGGTAAGGCTATAATTAGTGCAGATACCAACTTTATACACTCACCAATTTTGTTTTCCTTTACAAGAACATTCATTTAAGTAGTTTTAAATTTTTATTGACAACTTCCTTAATTATAGACAATAACCCAGGGTAATTCCCTCCCTCCACCACCACTTTCCCCTTTTGTACTTGTGTGTTTCTATGTCAGTAAGTTTTATTTTGTGGGGAGTTATCTAGCTCGTCCAGAAGAGAGGGACAAGAAGAAACAAAGGACTCTGGCTACTTTAGGATGGCAGTGACTGTTTCGAGGTTGTGATGAGTGGAAAGAGGATAGGGGTAGAATAGGGAAATGAATGGAGTGATCAATTGGCTTCGAATTAAAACACAACATATGCAGCATCTTAAGTACCACCAAATTACTTTCAAACTATTTGTAAATTATTGTATAGCCATTAATTTATTTTCAGGAGATACTTTTTGCATATTAGAAGAAATAAATAGTCAGCAAAGACCCATTGTTTCTTTATCCATTATTCATTGAGAAGGAAATTAAGGAGGATCATGGTACAGATTAGAGTTACCCACATGTTCTGAGAGGCACTAAAGTGGTGTGATTTTATAAGGCCGGGAGAGACAAAGGAAGATCAGGAGTTGTGTTTGGTTCTTGGACCTCTGGAATTAAAGTTATCATATCTTGAAGTTCCAGCTCCTGCTATATCCATGGCATGAAGTAGGGTATTTATGCTCCTTTGATATTTTAAAATACACAAATAATTAAATACAGGCATGTAAATAGATCTGAATGTGATTGAGTCTAGTCATCTGAAGCTGAAATCTCACAAAATGTGACCTTTGAAAAGGAATTGTCTTTTCAAACAACCTTGGCAGAGATTATAGGAAGCTCATCCACTCATTGAAGAAATGCCACATCATGTACTTTCTTGTACTGCAACTGCTTTAATGGCTGTTGGCCATGGAGGGAAAGAATCTATCTGGTAATAAGTTCATAGGATAATTTTGGCTCTAGGCATGGATTTATAGACTGATAAGCCCCAGAAACCTGTTAAGAATGATGCAATTTTTCTATAATATATAACAATTTTAAGGGATATGATGAGCTCTAGTCTTCCATCAACTGCCTATCTCCAACATAGACCATGGTGTCTTCCTTGGAGTGTCATTGCACCATAGCAACCAAATTTAGAGTCATGTGGATGTATTGAGCCACTTCCAACTTAACCTAGACCTCTGGTTTAGTTGACGTCAAAAGATTCTGATGAGAAAAGAACATATAGATGTGGATTTAGTAGTTCCTGAAATTCAGGAGGCTGAAGCAAAATGATGAGGAGTTTGAAGACATCCTTGGGCTACACGAGGCGCTGTCTCAAAAAGCCAAAACCAAAGAAGATGGGGAATAGATAAAAGATAGAGCAGAGGGGAAGGAAAGTGAGGAGAAAGAAACAGAAAGTCAAATTCATAAAAATTTCCACTCAAGAAAAGATATATTTTTATCCCAAGTCCTAAAATTGGGTTCTCATGAAGCAGTAAAGAAAATTTTCTTCTTTGGCTAAAATGGTTATATATATATATATATATACTGCCTGCCTGATGCCTCTTTCTTTTGTTGTGTTCGTAATGAATAAACTTGTACTAGGGAACTAATTAGGAGCAAGAAAGAAGTGGTCTATGTTCAGTGTTAGTGAAAAAAGCCTTCAGATAATAAGAATAAATTTACATTCTCCAGGGCTGGAATAGAGAAAATATCATGCTATTTTATTACTTTAAATATAACTACACTGAATGTCCATTACTTTAATATGCTCTTTTCTGCCTACCACAAAGAAACATTAGATATTGCTTGAAAAACAAAGAGATTCCTAAGATAAAGGATTTGAACACAATCACTAAGTATAGTGCAACATACATTAATATTACAACTTGGATAACTTTGAGTATGGTTTGCCCAAAAGATAATTTGACTATGTAACTTTTTTTGGCTTGTATGAAAATCAAAAGATGCATTGAAAGACAATAATGGACTCTCAATGTAGAAATGTTGAATTCAATTTAACATGCACATCAGGTCAGTGCAACCAGCACAATTGCCAACTTGTATCCAGAGAGTGCTACTCTATATACTGTGCCATAAACATTATATAACACAATAAATGAGAGAAAATAGCTGGAAAATATGTGAAGGGGACAGAGTTGAGAAAGGATTGTGAAATATCTTTATGAACTTTAACATAATTAGTAGGTTACAATTTTTCAGCTTTACTCTCCTGACAAATTGCCACATAGTAATGTTTTCATTGTGAACTATCATTTAAGAACATTCTACATGAACCATATACCTGTAAAATTTATACTTTCTTTTGTCAGATTTGTGGGTGTTATTCAGTAAATGTCAGACATGCTAGTTAGGTGGTGAATTTATACTACTTACAGTAAGTATCTTTCCTAAGCACACTACCCTACAAAAACACAATGAAAATAAGAGCAGTGAGAAACACTGGCAGTCCCATTCTCTTATTCTGAATTAAAAAGCAGAGCATTCCTCTGCCGGCCAACATGGTGACCGCCTAGCTGTGCTGCAAAATCCGGGGAAAGAAAGGCAAGATATTAAGGGTTCACTGGGGCTTTTAGAGGAGAGAAACCTGGGAGGGCACAGAGGCGGGGGAAACAGGGAATCGTGGATCCCCTCACGGCGAGTAGCCCACCCCTACCCCCAAATAACTGCGTGTCCACAGCGCCGGGCCAACGCTGCTGCCGCTGGGCACCAGCACACCGATTGATCCCTGTGTGTGGAAGCTTAGACTGCTCCTCACTTGTCCGCTACACAAGTTATTAAGTGACCTCAGTCCCACAGCAACTTCCACACAAGCTCAGACTGTGTCTCCACTTGCACCAGCTCAGGTGCCATCCCCTACCTCTCTACCATGCCTTCTGACCACCATTGTAGTGTGGCGGGGAAGCGCAGACAGCTTCCGGGTACCAGTGTTCCCAGCCAGAGTTCAGGCTGCTTCAGTGCTTGGTGCCACAGTGTCTCCCCTAGCTCGAATGCAGGCAGCTTTGGCAAATTATTGCTTGAGAATTCAGGCAACTTTGGAGCCCCTGCCAGGCAGTAGATAAGCGGCTTTGGCAAGTGACAGCCAAAGCCCAGGCTGCTTGGCAACTGCCCCAGGCTGCCTCAGATTCCCACTGTGCTTGAGCCTAGGCTGATACTCCCACCTACATGCCCATACACTGTCATGGGAAGACCAGAGCCCAAAGGAATAACATGAAAAATCAAATGCAAGAAAATCCAGTTACATCACCCAGTCCCACAATGAATACAACTAACCAAAACATAGAAGAACCATTAGGATCCAAACACCAAATTGAACCTGAGCAATGCAAGCCTGACCAACCTACTGGTAGAACTTGCAGGAAAGCAACAAAGGACCGATAATCATGTGGATGCTGCCATCACTAAACTAGAACTACCAGATAAGAAATTGGAAGTAGTTCAAAGAGAGTTAAGAGATTTGAGGAAGAGTGAAAAAAAAAGAAGACCTTAAAAATCAGCTGGGACTTCCGGCCAAGATGGCGACTGCCTAGCTGCATTGCAAATCCCAGGGAAAGAAAGGCAAGATATTAAGGGTATATAGTGGCTTTTAGAAGAGAGAAATCTGGGTGGGCACAGAGGCGGGGGAACAGGTAATCACGGATGTCCTCGTGGGCGGGTAGCCCACCCCTCACCCCAAATAACTGCCATGTCCACAGCACCGCCCCTGCTGCTGCTGCTGCGACGGCCACAGCTGCTGCCCCGGAGCCCACATGGCTGCCACCGCGCGCCACGCAGATTGTTCCCTGCGCATGGAAGCTTAGACTGCTCCACACTCTCTTCCACTGACCAACTTACTGAGCAAGCGCAGTCCCACAGCAGGTGCCCCGCAACCTCAGGTGTCTCTCGCTTGCGCCAGCTGAGGTGCCATCCCCTACCTGTCTGCACGCCGGCTGTCCGCCATTGTCCTGTGGCAAGGCAGCGCAGACTGCTTCTGGTTCCCAGCGTTCCCAGCCAGAGTTTAAGCTGCTTCAGTGCTTGGTGCCTCAGTGCCACTCCTAGCTCGAACGCAGGCACCTTTGGCACATTACCGCTTGAGAACTCAGGCAAATTTGGGGCCCCTGCCAGGCAGTACATAGGCTGCTTTGGCAAGTGAGAGACAAAGCCCAGCTGCTTGGCAACTGCCCGAGGCTGCATAGGATTCCCATTGTACTTGAGCCCAGGCTGATATGCCCACCTGCATGCCCATACACTGTCATGGGCAAAACACAGTGCAAAAGAAATAACATGAAAAATCAAATGCAAGAAAATCCAGTTGGACCACCCAGTCCCACAATGAATGCATCTAACCAAAACATAGAAGAACCAATAGGACCAGAACACCAAATTGAAGCTATAAGCAATGCAAACCTGACCAACATACTGGTAGACCTTGCAGGACAGCAACAAAGGGCCGACAATCGTGTGGATGCTGCCATCACAAAACTAGAACTAACAGATAAGAAATTGGAAGGATTAGATAAGAAATTGGAAGGACTTCAAAGAGAGTTAAGAGATTTGAGGGAGAGTGACAAAAAAGAAGACCTTAAAAATCACCTGGCCATGCTAAAGGAAGACATAAAGAAAGGCAAGGATGAACTCCAAGAATCATCAAGAAAATCAGAAAATGATGTGAAAAGGGAGCTTGACTGAGGGATGGAAATTATACATAGAAAAGTAGTAGACAACGCAAACTTAATTGAACAAGTTCAAAACTCGCTAGAAGCTCTCAAGAGTAGAGTCAGCCAAGTGGAGGATAGAAGCTCTGATCTGGAAGACAAGATAGAAGAAACAGAGAGTTCAAATATTTCAGTAAGTTCAAAAGATCCTGTGAACAGAACATGAGGGAATTGTGGGATACACTTAAAAGTCCCAATATCAGGATCATTGGAATACCAGAAGGAGAAGAAATTCAGACCAAAGGCATGGAGAACTTATTTAACAAAATAATTGAAGAAAACTTCCCCAGTCCCTTAAAATAAAGGCCCATCAAGATACAAGAAGCCAACATAACTCCAAACAGACTGGACTAAAGGAAAAACTCTCCAAGACATATTACCATTGAGACTCTAAACATTGACTCCAAAGAGAAAATCCTAAAAGCAGCTAGGGAAAAACAGCACACAACCTTCAGAGGTCACCCCATCAGAATTACTTCAGACTTCTCAATGGAAACCCTGAAAGTTAGAAGGGCCTGCAATGAAACACTGCAAAGTCTAAGAACCTATGGCTTCCAACCCAAACTACTCTACCCAGCAAAAGTATCCCTCATAATAGATGGTGAAAGAAAAACATTCCACAACGAAACTCAGCTTTACAATTATATGAACACAACACCAAACCTACAGAGAGTATTTCAGAAAATTCTCCACAGAGAAGAAAAAAATAACCAAACACAATTGCCTACAAGAAGCAGATCACAATAACCAAACTCAGAGTAGGCACAAAAAACTTCAACGTCCACGAAAATAACAACCAACATTTACCATCACAATATGACAGGGATCAAAACAAATCTCACTGTCATTACCCTAAATATTAATGGCCTTAATTCACCCATCAAGAGGCACAAGCTAACAGGATGGATCAAAAAATTAGACTCCTCAATCTGTTGTCTTCAAGAAACCCACCTCATGAGTAAAGACAGACAACTTCTCACGGTGAAAGGGTGGAAAACAATATTCCAAGCAAAGTGGAATAAAAAAATAAGCAGGTGTAGCTATATTAATATCGGATAAAATAGACGTCAAACCAAAAATAATCAAAAAAGACAAAGAAGGCCACTTCCTACTTACCAAGGGAACGATCCATCAAGAGGATATTACAATCATAAATCTGTATGCACCAAACACAGGGGCACCACAGTTCATAAAACAAAACCTACTTGACAAAAAAACATAAATAACCACAAACACCATCGTAGCTGGGGACTTCAATGCACCATTATCAGTAGTAGGAAGATCATCCAAACCGAAACTCAACAGGGAAGTAAGAAAGCTCAACAAAACGATAGATCACTTAGACCTAACGGACATCTACAGAACCTTCCATCCCAAATCCACAGATTACACATTCTTCTCAGCATCCCATGGAACATTCTCTAAAATAGACCATATACTGGGTCACAAAGACTGCCTCCACATATTTAGGAAGATTGTCATAATTCCCTGCATGATATCAGATCACAATGCTATATTGCTAGAAACCAACAACAGAAGACCCACCAAGAATCCCAAAGGCACCTGGAAGCTGAGCAGCACATTTTAAACAATAAATGGATAGTGGATGAAATAAAAAATGAAATTGCAAAATTTCTGGAATTGAAAGACAATCAGAACACATCGTACCAAAACTTATGGGACACATGAAGGCGGTCCTCTGGGGAAAATTCATAGCACTCAATGCCTTCGTTAAAAAAGACAGAAAGGTCCCAAACCAATGACCTAACCATCCACCTAAAGGCACTGGAAAAACAAGAAAAATCCAACCCAATGAGCTGCAGAAAGAAAGAAATAATTAATATCAGAGCAGAAATCAGTGAACTGGAAACCAAGGAAACAAGACAATTGACAAAACAAAGAGCTGGTTCTTTGAAAAAATAAACAGGATTGACAAACACCTGGCCAATCTGATCAAGCAAAGAAGGAGAAGCTTCAAATTAACAAAATTCAAAATGAAAAAGGAGAGATCACAACAGACATAAGTGAAATTGGGAGTATCATCAGGACTTATTTCAAAAACCTCTACTCCACAAAACTGGATAATGTGGAGGAGAGGGATAAATTTTTGGACGCATACAATCAACCAAAGCAAAACACAGAGCAGATTAATCACCTCAATCAACCCATCACAATCATGGAGATTGAAAAAGTAATAAAAAAACCTCCCAAAAAAGAAGAGTCCAGGACCAGATGGCTTCTCAGCTGAATACTATCAAAACTTCATGGAAGAACTCAAACCAATCTTCCTCAAACTGTGCCACACAATTGGTGAACAGGGAAAGCTACCCAACTCCTTTTATGAAGGTAGCATCACCCTAATTCCAAAACCAGGCAGAGATGCCAAAAGAAAAGAAAACTACTGGCCTATTTCCCTGATGAATTTAGATGCAAAGTTCCTAAACAAAATCCTTGCAAACTGAATCCAACAACATATCAAAAGCATTATCCACCTTGACCAAGTGGGATTCATTCCAGGAACACAGGGGTGGTTCAACATACGGAAATCTGTCAATGTAATACACCACAGAAACAAGGTTAAACATAAAAACCACATGATCATTTCGATAGATGCAGAAAAGGCCTTTGACAAGATTCAACATCACTTCATGTTCAAAACATTGGAGAGAATTGGGATGGTTGGTTCCTACCTGAACCTAATAAAGGCAATATACGAAGCTCCGAAGGCCCAAATAATACTTAATGGAGAGAGACTGGATGAATTCCCATTAAGATCAGGAACAAGAAAGGGTGGTCTACTCTCACCCCTGCTTTTTAATATAGTACTGGAGGTCCTAGCTCAAGCAGTAAGACAGGAGAAGGAAATAAAAGGGATACAATTTGGAAAGGAAGAAGTTAAGTTAGCTTTATTCGCTGATGACATGATTATATATGTGAGAGACCCGAGAGACTCCATCCCAAAATTCCTGAAGGTGATTAACTCCTATAGCAAAGTAGGAGGATACAAAATCAATGCAAAAAAATCAGTAGCCTTTCTTTATGCAAAGGACAAAGATACAGAAAAAGAAATAAGGGACATAGTCCCATTTTCAATTGCAACAAAAAAATAAAGTACGTTGGAATAACGTTAACCAAGGAAGTGAAAGATCTATCCAATAAAAACATAAAAACACTCAAAAAAGAAATTGAGGCGGACTTGAGAAAATGGAAAGACCTCCCATGTTCCTGGATAGGCAGAATTAACATTGTGAAGATGACAATCCTACCAAAGGCTATATACAGATTTAATGCAATTCCAATTAAAATCCCTACCTTGTTGTTCACAGAGATAGAAAAAATGATCTCAAATTTCATATGGAAAGGCAGAAGGGCTCGCATTTCCAAACATATCCTTAGCAAAAAAATACCTCTGGAGGCATCACCATACCTGATCTAAAGCTATATTACAAAGCCATAGTAATAAAAACAGCATGGTACTGGCATAAAACAGGAGTATAGATCAATGGAATAGACTTGAGGACCCGGACTTTGGGTCAAGCAACTATAGCTACTTGATATTCGATAAAGGCCCAAACAATATAGGCTGGAAAAAAGACAGCATCTTCAACATATGGTGCTGGACAAACTGGATAACCACATGCAGGAAACTGAAACTTGACCCACACATTTCACCATGCACTACACACAAGTCCAAATGGATCAAAGATCTCAATATAAGACCATAAACTCGAATACTACTGGAAGAAAATTTAGGGAGTACTTTCCATGATATATGAATGCAAAAAGACTTCCTGAACAAAACCCCAGTAGCTCATGAACTTAAACCGTCACTCAACCAATGGGATCACATGAAGCTGAAGAGTTTCTTTACAGACAAGCATACAATAAGCAAAGCCAATAGATTACCCACAGAATTGGAGAAAATATTTGTGGGTTATTCAACTGATAGAGGCCTAATCTCTAGAATCTACAAAGAACTCAATCTCTAAACAGTAAGAAGTCAAACACCCCACTCACAAAATGGGGCACAGAGCTGAACAGGCATTTCACAGAGGAAGAAATCGAAATGGCAAACATACACTGAAGAAAATGTTCATCATCTTTAATCATCAGGGCAATGCAAATTAAAACAACTATGAGATTCCACCTTACCCCAATAAGGATAGCAAACATCAAAAAATCAAATAAAAATAAATGGTGGTGAGGATGTGGAGAAGTAGGAACACTCATCCACTGTTGGTGGGAATGTAGGATGGTACAACCACTTTGAAATAAATGTGGAGACTTCTGAAAAAGCTGAGTATAGGGATACCAACAAACCCAGTTATTCCTTTACTGGCCATCTACCCTAAAATCTTCAAACCACACACTAAGGAGATTTGCTCAACCATGTTTATAGTGGCTCAATTTGTAATAGCTAAGAGCTGGATTCAACCCAGATGTCCATCACTAGAAGAATGGATAACTAAGATGTGGTATATCTATACAATGGAATTCTATACAGCAGTAAGAAAAAAATGACACAATGAAATGTGAGGAAAAATGGTTGAACCTGGAACAGATCATTCTCAGTGAACTTACCCAATCACAGAAAAAAAAAATTCGCCACATAGTCTCACTCATCTACAGCACCTAACCTGAATCTGCCCAAGATACCTTACATACCCAGCAAGCATCTCCTAGACTAGCCACTAGGATGGAAGGAGAGGGAGGAGAGGGCATCAAAGAGGTGGGAAACACAAATCTAGACCCAAACAGCAATGGTACCATAATCTTCTACTTACTAAGAGACAGACCAAATGGCTGATCCTCACCAGGCCCTTACATGGAACACCTGAACCACAAGACACTGGAGAGAGTAAGATTAAGACTAACCTTAATCTCTTACATCTTTCTTCCCTCACTTCCCCTCTCCCTCTCTGTCTCTCTCTCCTTTCTCTAACTCTTGTATATTAGTTAGCTTTTTCCTCATTTTCTTAGTGGGCACTGACCTGTAACTCCCAGAACCAGCATGGGGATATCATCCACAATGAGCTTTTGATCAGAGAGACCTGCAAGTTTTCCTGAAAGACAGACAGATTTCTGTCAGAGTACTTGATGACCCACCAAAGGCTAGTGGTAAGACCCTACTGCTGAAGACACCTTATGTGATTGACATGCAAATTAGAATGGCATAGCTGGAAGTTGGAAGAGAGTCAGTCCCTGACAGTCAGCACGTCTAGTGCCAGAAGGTACTACATGGGAGACTGGGGGATAATGACCAATATCTGACATAGCAACACACGGTCTAACCTACTTAGCAGCAAATAACTTGTTGTGATGCCCACACAAGTGCAGTGGTGGCACACAGCCCTGGTGGGGAACCAACTGCTCTCAGTTTGGCTAACTGATCCCCGCTCTGGTATGGGACCCATAGCTGGAGCTGGGAAACACGTCAGAACCATATCCAAACATAAGCCCACTCTCCAATATCAAGCTACCATCAATTGTGTTCTACAAGAGGGCCTACACCTATTAAATACTGTATTAAAAAAAAGTAAGGGTTATCTCATTTGTCCTGGTGCTAGCTTACTCTCCGTTGGGGAATCTGCTTCTCTTTTTCAGATAGATGTAGATCCTAAGGAGAGAACCACACCATCATACCTCAAAAGGGCCCCGCCTGAAACTAAGAAAAATTGGAGAAACAAGCAAGGGGGGTGTTTTGCTGATGAACCGGATACCTGAACAAGGGGGAAGGAGATCAACACAGAGAAAAATCAACTCCTATCAAATCAGAGAGCCACAGCCTCAGAGACGCCCAACACCTCATCACTGAAGCAGATCAAAAATGAACCCAACATGGCACAGGGAAATTTTGCGGAAGAGGGGGCAGAAAGAATGTTAGAGCCACATGTTGGGTCAGGATATGCAGAGACGTTTAGCTTACCCGTAACTGTAGGTTAACTCCACAATGCATGACCCATATACCTCAACAAGAAGGGGCCAAGGGGAGTGGGTAGGTCACGGATGAGCCTGATAATGGTACCAAACTGACTGTATTTGTTGAATACAATACTGACTATTAAAGAAAAAAAAAGGAAGTGAAATAAAAAGAAAATCAGTTGGCCATACTAAATGAAGACATAAAGTATTGCAAGGATAAATTCCAAGAATCATCGGGAAAATCAGAAAATGATGTGAAAACAGAGCTCGACAGAGGGATGGAAATTATACATAGAAAAGGAATAGAAAACGCAAACCTAATTGAACAAGCCCAAAACTCTCTAGAAGCTCTCAAAAATACAATCAGCCAAGTGGAGGATAGAAACTCTGATCTGGAAGACAAGATGGAAGAAACAGTTATAGAGTTCAAAAATTTCAGTAAGTTCAAAACTTCCTGTGAACAGAACATGAGGGAATTGTGGGATACACTTAAACCTCCTAATATCAGGATCACTGGAATACCAGAAGGAGAACAAATTCAGACCAAAGACATGGAGAACTTATTTAACAAAATAATTGAAGAAAATTTCCCCAGTCTCTTAAAAGAAAGGCCCATCAAGATACAAGAAACCAACATAACTCCAAACATACTTTAACAAAGAGAAACTCTTCAATACATATTGTCATTAAGACTCTAAACATTGATACCAAAGAGAAAATCCGAAAAGCAGCTAGCGAAAAACAGCACACCACCTTCAAAGGTAACCCCATCAGAATTACTTCAGACTTCTCAATGGAAACCCTGAAAGCTAGAAAGGCCTGGAATGAGACACTGCAAAGTCTAAGAACCTATGGCTTCCAACCCAAACTACTCTACCCAGCAAAAGTATCCCTCATAATAGATGGTGAAAGAAAAACATTCCACGACAAAACTCAGCTTTACAATTATATGAACACTAAACCAAATCTACTGAGAGTATTTCAGGATAGTATCTAAATATAAGACAAGAAACTCGTATAATACTGGAAGAAAATATAAGAAGAACTTTCTGTGATATAGGAATGGAAAAAGACTTCCTGAACAAAACCCCAGTAGCTCACAATCTTAAACAGCCACTCAACCAATGGGATCACATGAACCTGAGGAGCTGCTTTACAGAGAAGCATACAATAAGCAAAGTCAATGAATTAACCAAAGAATGGAAGAAAATATTTGATGACTATCCAACTGACAGAGGCCTAAACTCTAGAATCTACAAAGAACTCAAAAACCTAATGAATAAAAAGTCAAACATCCCACTTACAAAATGGGGCAAAGATCTGGACTGGCAGTTCACAGAGGAAGAAATAAAAATGGCAAACACACACTTAAGATAATGTTCATCATCCTTAATCATCAGGGAAATGCAAACTAAAACAACTATGAGATTCCACCATACCCCCATAATGATAGCAAACATCACAATATCAAATGAAAATAAATGCTGGTGAGGATGTGGAGAATTAGGACCCTCATCCACTATTGGTGGGAATGTAAGATGGTGAAACCTCTTTGGAAAGCAATATGGAGACTCCTGAAAAAGCTGACTATAGAATTACCAACAGACCCTTACTGGGCATGTACCCTAAAACTTTTATACCACAGGCCAGAGAGATTTGTTCAACCATTTTTGTAGCGGCCCAATTCATAATAGGTAAGAGCTGGAATCAACCCAGATGTCCATCAGTAGAAGAATGGATAACTAAAATGTGGTATATCTACAAAATGGAATTGTACACAGCAGTAAGAAAGAATGAGACAATGAAATTTGAGGAAAAATGGTTGAACCTGGAACAGATCATTCTCAGTGAACAAACCCAATTACAGAAAGAAAATCGCCACATAGTCTCACTCATCTACAACACCTAACCTGAATCTACCCAAGATGCTGACATACCCAGCAAGCATCTCGAGGACTAGACAATAGGGTGTGTGGGGAGGGAGGGGGCGGTAAGGGTGGAGGTGGGAGACACAAATCTAGACCCAAATGTCAATAGTACCATGAAATTCTACATCCTAAAAGGCAGACCAAATGGTTGAACATTCACCAGGCTCTTAGAGAGAACACCTGTGCCACAAGACACTGGTGAGGGTATGATGAAGACTGACTGTAATCTTCTACAGCTTTTCTCCCTCTCTGTTTCAGTCTCTCTTCTGTCGAAATCTTTTATATTAGTTATGTTTTTCTTCCTTTTCTTGGTGGGCACTGACCTGTAACTCCCAGTACCAGCATATGGTTTTCATCCACAATGAGCTTTTGATCAGAGAGACCTACAAGGTTTCCTAAAAGAAAGACAGATTTCTGTCAGAGTACCTGAAGACCCACCAAAGGCTAGCGCTAAGACCCTACTGCTGAAGACACCATATGCGGTTGACACATAAAATGGAATGTCATGGCTGGAAGCTGGAAGAGAATCAGTCCCCAGACAGTCAGCGCCTCTAGTGCCAGAATGTGCTACATGGGAGACTGGGGGGAAATGAGCAATATCTGTCCAAGCAACTCATGGTCTAACCTACTTAGCAGCGAAAGACCTGTTGTGATGCTCACACAAGTAAAATATTGGTGCACAGCCATGGTGGGAAACCAACTGCTCTTGATTTTGATAACTGGTTCCCTCAGTGTTACAGGACCCATAGTTGCAGCTGGAAAAAAAGTCATAACCACATCCAAACATGAGCCCGCTCTCCATTATCAATCTCCCACCAGTCCTGGGCTACAAGCGGGCCTACACCTACTAAATTCTCCATAAAAAAGGATTATCCCATTCGTTTGTTGCTAACTTTACTGTCCTTTGGAGAATCTGCTTCTCTTTTTCAGATAGATGCAGATCCTAAAGAAAGAACCATCTCATCATACCTCAAATGGGCCCCAGCTGAAACTAAGAACAATGGGCTAAACAAGCAAGGGTGCTGTTCTCTTGGTGAAACGGGTACCAGCAGAAGGGTGAAGGAGATTGACACAGAGAACAATGAACTCCTACCTTATCAGATATCCAGAGACCCAGAGGTCCCCAACACTTTATCACTGAAACAGACCAAAAATGAACCCAACATGGCTTAGGGAAATTTTGCCAAAGAAAGGGTGGAAATAATGTCAGAGCCACATGTTGGGTCATGACATGCAGAGACATTTATCCTAACCATAACTGTGGGCTAACTCCAGAATGCATGCCCCATATACCTCAACAAGGAGGGACTGTGAGAGGGGGTATTCCATGGATGAGCCTAACAATGGTAGCAACTTGACTGTATTCACTGAGTACAAAACAAATTAGTAAAAAATAAAAATAGAAAAAATTAAAAAGCAGAACTTTTGTCCATTTCTGCAACATTTTCCCATTGTACCAGTCCTATGTGCTGGAAACATCCTCATGATCATCACATCATTTTGAACTTACTGTGCTTGGGCTTTTATTTCCCCTTGTCTCTAACCATTCCCAGTCAGAATCTTATACTTCTGCTTTGTTTGACTATTTCTTTTTCTTTGTTCCTTTCTTTCATTTTTCTTGTCCTTCCTTCCTTCCTTTCTTTTGAATATTTAGGTTTTGGAACTTACCCATCATTCCTAAGACATAGTGTCATTGTTTTAATGTTCGATATATATTCTTTTGGTTTCTACTGACTGCTTTTTCTTTGAAATTAGAAATCTGCTTTATTTTTGCCCTCTCATGCATGCATTCTTACCCCCACTCTTAATTATGGAGTCGGAGGGGCTAATACCTATTAGCAGGTATATTTCTTCTAGAATCTGAACTAGATTTTAAAATTTGTTTTACCTCCCTGAATTTATAAATATTTTATTCAATAATGAGTCTACTATTTCCCAAGTGAGCACTAAGTAGAATTTTTGATGGTTTCACATAACTGATTGCAGAAAAGCAGCCTCTCAAGCAGCTGAAACCAATGTGTCTAGCTAGTTTTTACTTCTAGGGATTCCCAATGTTTTCAGCATAGCCAGCAAAGGCACAGTTACTCCATCATTGAAACAGTGAAATTGATGTGGTATTCAAGATCTTTCACTCCTTTTATTTAACTTGCATTCTACTGTTCATTGCATATTCAGGCAAAAGTGAGCCTGGAACAAAAAGTCAGTCATCAGAGAAATATAGCCTTCCCTCCACGTTTTAATTGCACTTGATCAGTACCAGCTCTGTATCAATAATTAAACAGAGGTCCAATTGTTATGTTGGCAATGAAACAACAAAGTCAAAGCTTCAGTGCTTTCCATGAAGTGATTGTTCAAGGGTGGACACCAACTTTTCAGACTTATGCCCCATCTCTTACTCATGTCACACATGATTGAGAACTGGTGCCCCATGTACTGTTTTGAACATTCCCTTCTGGTTGTTTCCTCTCATGCAAACTCAAGAACTACATTTGGGTTCAAATACAAAACACTTGCTTTTAAAAATCTAACCAAATTTTTCCTTTTGGTTTTTTGGTGGAAAGATGGCTTTGCTGAGATGGGTTCTTAATTAATGCACTGACAGCCTGTGAATCCCACCGCTCAACAGGGATAATTGACATCAAAGGATACATAAATTACACTTATTGAGCTCTGCCTCTTTATAGGCTTTTCACAACCAATTCCTCAGAGAAGCTAGGTGAGTAGACCAGCATAAACTTATTTCAATATGTCCTTTGCTTTCTCAAAGACAAATTTTCCAGGAAGTTGCATAGTTACTAGCACAGATAGCCATTCTTTTCTTCAGCTTTAAGATGCAGGATTCCTCCTTGTGTCAGAGGGTGCATGTAGAGGGCATGGAGTGAGTAGGCAAGATATCTGTTCCTCAGGGTTCATCCCAGTTTCTTGGTCCCAGTAGGTCCCTGCAGCTGGCTTGGGGCATCTTGGACCCTGTGAGCTTGCTGAAGAAGCAGGACCTCTACCTCACCTTCATGATCTAAGTGCCCTTGGGTCCTCAATTCCCAGATACCCTGCACCTAAGGGTGTGCACCAAAGGTTGCATTTGGTATGGAGTCAATAGGTCAGATCCCTGTTCTCTGGGGCTCCTCCCAGTTTTGTGGTCCCAGTAGATACTACTGCTGCTGGTTTGGGGAGGCCTGGTCCCTGTGTGGGGGCTGTGAAAACAGGCCCTTTTTTTGGTTTTTCAAATTAGGGTCTCTCTATAGCTCAGGCTGACCTGGAATTCACTATGTAGTCTCAGAGTGGCCTAAAACTCATGGAGATCCACCTACCTCTGCCTCCCGAGTGCTGGGATTAAAGGCATGTGCCACCATGCCCAGCGAAAACAGGCCTTTTGCTCTGGTGTCTTGAATGGGCCCTAGGTACCAAAATCCCTATTCCCCTGAGTCAGAGGGTACACATGCCCCTCTAAGGACTGACCCCTTGTCTCTGGCTCTCCAGCTTCCAGCTGCCTCATTCCCCAACCCTAGATTCCAATGTGCTGAAGAGTATGTGCAAGTGGAGTGAGTAGGCTAGAGCTCCCTGTTCCCAATGTCCCTTTGATGTACCTGCAATTTCCACAGTCTGTGTATCTGTGCTTGTAACCCAATCATACAACAGTATACTAATCTGACTCACATTTAAAAGAGAACACCATAACCCTAACCCTACAAGATCAAAAACTTGCTTCCTCCTAATTAGAATAAAGTGTCTCCCCAATATGTGTAGACAACAAAGCAAAAATGCCAAAGAAAGTCAGAAAAAAGAGATCTCCACCATGGGTGCCTAGTCTGCCAATGGAAG
Source organism: Dipus sagitta (assembly GCA_036346955.1). NCBI lineage: Eukaryota > Metazoa > Chordata > Mammalia > Rodentia > Dipodidae > Dipus > Dipus sagitta. The sequence goes on along the minus strand of CM070791.1, from coordinate 4,800,921 downwards.
CCTCCAACAAAATCAAAGAGAAATCAACAGACATTCAATCCAAAAATGGAAACCCAACAGCCAATGAGACCCTGATCAAATGAATTACTGAACAGGAAGCAAACCATCAAAAAACCAACAATTGTATAAATGAAATTGAACAGAATCATCTCTTAGTGTGTTAAGATTTTGACAGTAGGTTTAACTTGATTGAAAAAAAAACATTAGAACCCTCAAAGACATATAAATGAATTGAAGGTGAGTCAAGAAATGGAAGTTCTCAATAACTGATTGATTAAACTGAATGAAGACTTGATTATGTAAAAATGAATTCCAGAATCCTCTAGTTTTGGCACACACCTTTAATCCCTGCACTCAGGAGGCAGAGGCAGAAGGATTTCCATGTGTTAGAGGCCACCTTGAGACTACATAGTAAATCCCAGGTCAGCCTGAGCTATAGTGAGTCTCTACCTAGAAAAGAAAAGAATGAATTTCAGGAAGCATAAAGAAAATTAGAACTTGAACTGAAATCATAACTCAAAAGAAAAAAAACATTGACACCATGCAAAATAACACAATAGAAAAAAAAATCATACGGAGCTTATAAAATCCTCTCCTGAACCCCTCACTAACACAGTTACTCATGTAGAAGCCAGAAGGTCTGACCTGGCAAACAAGACAGAAGAAATCAATTGGGAGGCCAAAAACTGTGCTAAGTTAACAAATGGAACTGTGGGATACCCTGAAACAACCAAACAGCCTGGATCATGGGTATACCACAAGGAGAGGAAATCCAGGCCAGAGGCGTAGAGAACATAGTCAACAAAATTATTGAAGAAAACTTTTCTAATCCTTCTAAAAGGAGTCCCATTCAGATACAAGAAGGTCACAAAATAGCAAACAGACAGGGCCAATGAAGAAACTATTCAAGGTACATTATAGTTAAAATTCTTAACAATGAAAATAAAGAGAGAACTAAAAGCAGCAAGAGAGAAAGAACTCACTACATACAAAGGCAATGCCATCAGAATTACCTCAGATTTCCCAATGGAAACTCTGAAAGCCAGAAGGGCATTGAATGGAACATATGAAATTCTAAAATCTATGAATTCCAACACAAACTACTGTAGCCAGCAAAAGTATCCCTCATAACAGATGGTGAAAGAAAAAAAAATTCATGAAAAAAGTCAATTCTATGATTATATGAACACAAAGCCTAACCTACAGAGCCTACTTCAGGGAATACTCAACACAGAAGAGTAAAACAACAAATATCAATAGGTGACAAGAAATAGATCACAATAAACAAATTAGACTAGGCTAAAAAGAGTACAAAACACAAGAAAACACCAAACCCCATAAAGCACTTCATCAAGTCAGGGATAAATTCAAACCTCACAGTAATAACCTTATATATTAATGGTCATAACTCACCCATTAAAAGACACAGGATACGAGGGTCAATCAAAAAATTGGACCCTTCTATCTGATGCCTTCAATAACCCCACCTCACCACTAAAGATAGACACCTCCTCAGGGTGAAAGGATGGAAAATGATATTCCAAGCAAAAGGAAATAAAAAACAGGCAAGCGTTGCTATACTAATAGCTGGTAAAATAGACTTTAAACCAAAATAATCAAAAGGGACAAAGAATGCCCCTTCTTACTCATAAAGGGAATGATCCAACATCAGAATATCATAATCATAAATCTATATGTGCCAAACTCAGGTCCATTGCAGCATATAAGTCAAAACCTACTTGACAACAAGCAGAAAAAAAATCAACATCATCATAGTTAGAGACTGCAATATTACACTATCATCCATTGACAAATCATCCAAGCACACTATCAACAGGGATATAATAGAGCTCAACAATACCATAGATCAACTAGTTATACTGGACATCTACATAACTTTGCACAGCAAATCTACAGAATACATATTGTTCTCAGCAGCCCACAGACCTTTCCCCCAAATAGCCCATATATTAGGCCATAAAGTATGCCTCCATAAGTTCAGGAAAGTTGAAGTAACCGCCTGATTATGTCACAATGTTTTAAAGCTAGGAATTAGCAACAAGAGACTCATCAAGAAATGCACCAGCTACTGGATACTAAACGACACATTTTATTTTATTTTTTATTAATTAGTTTTGTACTCAGCTAATACAGTCAATTTGGTACCATTGTTAGGCTCATCCATGTCCTACCCCCTCGCCCTGGCCCCTCCTTGTTGAGGTGTATGGGTCATGCATTCTGGAGTTAGCCCACAGTTATGGTTAGGATAAATGTCTGTGCATATACCCAACATGTGGCTCTGATATTATTTCTGCACCCTCTTCCGCAAAATTTCCCTGAGCCATGTTGAGTTCATTTTTGGTCTGCTTCACTGATGAGGTGTTGGGGACCTCTGGGTCTCTGGATCTATGATTTGGTAGGAGTTGATTTTTCTCTGTGTTGATCTCCTTCACCCTTGTGCTGGTACCTGGTTCACCAAGAAAACAGCACCCTTGCTTGTTTCGCCAATTGTTCTTAGTTTCATCTGGGGCCCTCTTGAGGTATGATGGGGTGGCTCTCTCCTTATGATCTACATATATCTGAAAAACAGAAGCAGATTCTCCAATGGAGTGTAAGTTAGCACCAGACAAATGAGATAACCCTTACTTTCTTTTAGCGAATTTAATAGGTGTAGGCCCTCTTGTAGTCCATGATTGGTGGTAACTTGATAATGGAGAGCGGACATAGGTTTGGGTATGGTTCTGACTTGTTTGCCAGATCCAGCTATGGGCCCCGTACCACTGAGGGGGTCAGTTAGCCAATTCAAGAGCAGTTGGTTTCCCACCATGGCTGTGCACTTGTGTGAGCATCACGACAGGTTATTTGCTGACAAGTAAGTTAGACCGTGAGTTGCTTGGAGAGGAATTGGTCATTTTCCCCCAGTTGCCCAGGTAGCACCATTTGGCACTAAACTCGCTGACTGTCTGGGGACTGACTCTCTTCCAGCTTCCAGCCATGCCATTCCATTTTACGTGTCAACCACATAAGGTGTCCTCAGCAGTAGGGTCTTTCCACTAACCTTTGGTGGGTCATCAAGTACTCTGACAGAAATCTGTCTTTCCTTTAGTAAACCTTGTAGGTCTCTCTGGTCAAAAGCTCATTGTGGATGATAGCCACATGCTGGTACTGTGAGTTACAGGTCAGTGCCCACTAAGAAAAGGAAGAAAAAGATAACTAATATAAGAGGGAGGGGGGAGAGAGAGAGAGAGAGAGGGAGAAAGAGAGAGAGAGAGAGAGAGAGAGAGAGAAGCTGTAGACGATTAAGGTCAGTCTTCATCATACCCTATCCAGTGTCTTGTGGCTCAGATGTTCCCTCTAAGGGCCTGGTGAAGGTTCAGCCATTTGGTCTTTTAGGATGTAGAATTTTATGGTACCATTGCTGTTTGGGTCTAGATTTGTGTTTCCCAACCCCTATTGTGCCCTCCCCTCTTTCGCCACCCCTTCTATTTTCTAGTCCATGAGATGCTTGCTGGGTATTTAAGGCATCTTGGGTCAATTCAGTTTAGGTGCTGTAGATGAGTGAGACTATGTGGCAATTATTTTTCTGTGATTGGGTAAGTTCACTGAGAATGATCTGTTCCACGTTCAACCATTTTTCCTCAAATTTCAATAGCTCACGATCTTAACCAGTCACTCAACCAATGGGATCACATGAAGCTGAAGAGTTTCTTTACAGACAAGCATACAATATGCAAAGCCAATAGATTACCCACAGAATGGGAGAAAATATTTGGTGGTTGTACAACTGACAGAGGCCTAATATCTAGAATCTACAAAGAACTAAAAAACCTAAACAGTAAAAACTCAAACACCACACTCACAAAATGGGGCAAAGAGCTGAACAGGCAGTTCACAGAGGAAGAAATACAAATGGCAAACACACAATTAAGTAAATGTTCATCATCCTTTATCATCAGGGAAATGCAAATTAAAACAGCTATGAGATTCCACCTTACCCCATTAAGGATAGCAAACATCAAAGAATCAAATGAAAATAAATGCTGGTGAGGATGTGGAGAATTAGGAACACTCATCCACTCTTGGTGGGAATGTAAGATGTAACAAACACTTTGGAAAGCAATATGGAGAGTCCTGAAAAAGCTGACTATACAGATACCAACAGACCCAGTTATTCCCTTACTAGGCATCTACCCTAATACCTTTAAACCACAGGCCAGAGATATTTGCTTAACCATGTTTATAGCGGCTCAATTTGTAATATCTAAGAGCTGTAATCCCAGATATCCATCACTAGAAGAATGGATAACTAAGATGTGGTGTATCTACACAGTGGAATTCTATGCAGCAGTAAAAAACACATTTTTACCAATGAGTGTTTTGTGGAGGACACTAAAGAAAATTGTGAAATTCCTACATCTGAATGACAATTAAAATACAACCTACCAAAATGTGTAAGACACAATGAAGGCATTCCTAAGGAGAAAATTCATAATGCTAAGTACCTTCATATCAAATACAGAGAGATTCCAAATTAATAACCTGTCCACCTAATTGCACTGGAAAAACAGGAAGAATCCATCCATAAGAGCTCCAGATGAAAAAAGTAATCAAAATCAGAGCAGAAATTAATGAAGTGTTATCCAAGAAAAAATTTAAAAATCAATGAAATGAAGAGCTGGTTCTTTCAAAAGAAAACAAGATTGATAAAGCCCTGGCCAATTTAATGAAGCAAAAAACAGAAGTCTCAAATTAACAAAATCAGAAATGAAAAAGGAGAAGGTAGAACAAACCTCAATGAAATTGGAAGAATCATCCAAGAATACTTTCATGATCTCTATGCCACAAAATTGGATAATCTGGAAGAAATGGATGAATTCCTAGATACATACCAACTACCAAAGTAAATTCCTAGCATATTAGTCTCCTAACAAAAACTTTCACATCCACGGAGTTTGAAAAAGTAATTAAAAACATCCCCTAAAAGAAAAGTCCAGGACTGGGTGGCTTTTCAGCCATATACTATCAAACCTTCATTGAAGAATGGAAACAATTTTTCTCCAGCTATTTTGAATAATGAAACACCAGAGAATCTTGTCTACATCCCTTTATGAAGCCAGCATCATGCTAATACAAACACAAAACAGGTATACACCAAGAAAAGGAAATTATGGGCCTATATCCCTGATGAATTTAAATGAAATCTCCCTGGACAAAATCCTCACAAACCCAATTCAACAACACATCAAAAGCATTATCCACCTTGATCAATAATGTTTCATGCCATGGATGCAAGGCTGATTCAACATACAGAAATTGGTCAATGTAAAACACCACATAAATAAACTTAACTATAAGATCCACATCATCATCTCAATTGATGCACAGAAGACATTTGATGAAACGCAACACACTTCATGATCAAGACACTGAAAAAAATAGGCATAGAGGGTTTATATCTCAATACAATCATGGCTATATGGAAAGCACCCAAAGCCCAAATAAAACTTAATGGGGAAGGATGCAAGGAGTTACCACTGACATTGGGAAGAAGACAGGGGTGGCCATTCTCACCACTGTTCTTAAACATAGTACTAGTGGTACTAGCCGAAGCAATAAGACAGGATAAGGAAACAAAGGGTACTGAAATTAGAACTAAAGAATCAGGTTGGCCCTATTTGCAGATGGACATGATCCTCTACATAAGTGGCCACAAAGCCTTCATCTCACAACTTTCAGTAAAGTGGTGGGACACAAAATCAATGCAGAAAAGTCAGTAGCTTTTCTATATGCAAAGAAAAAATATACAGATAGAGAAATCAGTGAGGCTGTCCCATTTTCAATGCAACAAAAATATTAAATACCTTGGAAAAATACTAATTGAGGATGTGAAAGTGCTATATAATGAAACAATAAAAATATCTCAAGAAAGAAACTGAGGGGGACTTGAGAAGATGGAAAGACCACCATACTCCAGGCTAGGAGTCATTAAAATTGTGAAAATGACAATTCTATTAAAAGCAATACACAGATTTAAGCAATACAAATACAAATACCAGCATCATTCTTCACAGAGATTGAAAAAATGATGTTAAAATTCATATGGGATGTCAGTAGGATTCAGGTATCTATACATATGCTCAGGGGGAACAAAACCTTTCGGAATATCAGTGTACCAAATATAAAGCTATATTACCAAACCTTGGTAACAAAGAGCATGGTACTGACATAAGAACAGAAACATAAATGAATGGGACAGAATTGAAGACTAAGACCATAAGTCAAGTAACTATAGCTACTTGTTCTTTGCAAAAGGAGAAAAAAATTTGGACTAGTGAAAAGACAGCATCTTCAAATTGGATGATCATAACTAGAAAAATGAAACCACACCGTCATCTCTCCATACACAAAAATCAGTCTAAATGGGTTTAATACCTAAATATGAAATCTAAAACACTTCAACTACTGGAAGAAAAAATAGGAAGCACTCTGAATAATATAGGTGTGGGGAGAAGACTTCCTAAACAAAACAACAGTATTCCAGGAAATTAAAGAAATTCTCATGTAATGGGATCTCATGAAGCTCAGAGTTTGCACATAGAAACACACCATAAGCAGAGCCAATAGATTATCTACTGAGTGGGAGAAAATTTGCACCTGCTATACCACTGACAGAAGCCAAATATCTAGAATCTACAAAGAACTCAAAAAACTAATTAAGGAAAATCAAACAACACACTCAAAAAATGGGGCAGAGAACTGATAAGGAGTTCTCAGAGGAAGAATTACAAATGGCTAGCACAAACTTAAGAAAATGTCCATCATCCTTAAGCATTAGGAAAATGTAAATTAATACCTCCATGAAATTCCACCTTACTCCAGTAAGGATGTCAATCATTAAAAATTCCAACAACAAATGATGGAGAGGATGTGAGGAAAAAGGAAGCCTCGTTCACTGTTGGTGGAAATGTAAACTTGTATAACCACCATGGAAAGTGATTAGGAACTTCCTCAAAAAGGATGAACATAAAGCTACCAACAGACCCAGTTACGGCCGTGATTGGACATTTATCTTAAATACTCCATGCATCAATACACTCATTTGCTCTAGCATGTTTATAGCTGCTTAATTCATTATAGCTAAGAACTGGGATTAACCCAAATATCCATAATTGGATGAATGAATAACAAAGTTGTGGTACATTTGCACAAATGGAATTCTACTCAGCAGTAAGAAAAACTGATACAATGAAATTTGTAGAAAAATGGACACCAAACTTACACAATCAGAGAAAGACAAACACCACATGGTTTCACATATGTGTGCTTTGTAACCTGCACCTGCTAGAGTTCCTGTCTTGCCTGATAGACAACTCATGACCCAGACATAGGGATGGAAGGGTTTTGGGGGGGGGATGGGAGGAGAAGGGAAGAGGGAGAAAACAAACACAAAATTTAATCCCAAATGAGCTGATAACATAGAAACCTTGGAAACAGCCTCAAAGATATAACACACAAAAGGAATAAGGGGGAAACAATTGAAAATCAGGGCTCTTGTAAGGGTGGGATGAAGCCTAAGTTTAAAAGAAAAGGTTTTTTTTTTTGTTTGTTTGTTTGTTTGTTTTTTTCTGTCTCTGACCTGTAACTACCAGTACCAGTACCAGAGATTCGTTGCTACCCACATTGAACTGTTGGTCAAAGAGTCCTATAAGGTCCCCAAATCAAGATAGCTTTCTGTTAAAGTACTTGATTACCTGCCTGAGGCAAAAGACAAGACCTTATTGCTGAAGATACCATATCCTGCTGAAACAGGGTATGGAGAGACCTGGCTGGAATTCAGAAGAGAGCCAGTCCCCAGACAATTAGCCTGTTTAATGCTGGAAAGTACTACATGAGCTACTGGGGGAAAATGGCCAACAATAATCTGAACAAATAGAGGTCTAAGGTACTCAGAAGCAAACACTCTGACACAATGTAAATTCCAGTGCAATAGTGGCACACATCCCCAGTGGGTAATCAGTAGCTTTCTGATTGGCAAAGAGATCCACTGAATGTGAAAGGAACCCATATCTGGTATTGGGAACCAGATCAGAATCCTATAAAGACAAAGGTTATGTTCTCCATTGTCAAGCTCTCACTAGTCTTTGGCTAAAGTGCGGTTACTACATCAATTTCTCCCTAAATTAATAATGCTTATCCCATTTAAACTATGATGACTTCACTCTCTGTTGGAGAATCTGTTCTTCTTTTTCATAAGGTAGCATGATGTGAGGAGATAAATGACCCCTTGCCCTTCATCCAAGCCACAGCTGAGTCCACAGAGGAATGGGAAGATGATCATGAGACCTGCTTCCATGCTGTTCCTGATAATCAGCACCAGAGTATAGGACACAGACCATGAGGATACTCAACACCTACCAATGTAGAGATGCAAAGGCTCCTAAGAGCTCATCACTGAAGTAGACTTAAAACTCACCCACCATGGCTCAGAGAATTTTGCAGAAGAGGCAACAGAAAAATTATAAGTGCCACTGCTTGAGACATCATGGCCAGATGGATTTCCTCCCTGCAAAATAATTGACTACTGCTCCCACACACAAACTACAGCCCCATGGAGAGTACCTGAAACCCCACTGAGCAGTGTCCCTAACAGAATGGGGCAGGAACGAGGGGAAAAGGGGTATCAACACATGATGTATCCATATGAAACATCTTGTTAATAATAATAATGAAGATAAAAAATACTATACTGATCTGTCAAAGGAAGTGTGTGTTCTCTCTCTCTCTCTCTCTCTCTCTCTGTGTGTGTGTGTGTGTGTTGAGCAATGCCTGAAGTATGGCTGAACCCAGAAAAATTCTATAATTTGACATACGACCATGCTTGAAGTTTTTTTTTTTTTTTTTTTTTGGTTTTTCGAGGTAGGTTTTTTTTTTTGTTTGTTTGTTTGTTTGTTTTTTTCTGTCTCTGACCTGTAACTACCAGTACCAGTACCAGAGATTCGTTGCTACCCACATTGAACTGTTGGTCAAAGAGTCCTATAAGGTCCCCAAATCAAGATAGCTTTTTCACTCTAGCCCAGGCTGACCTGGAATTCACTATGGAGTCTCAGGGTGGCCTCGAACTCATGGCGATCCTCCTACCTCTGCCTCCCGAGTGCTGGGATTAAAGGCGTGCACCACCACGCCCAGCTATGCTTGAAGTTTTAATCATGCACATTCATTCTTCATGTATTTTAGTTTTGTGATATGAGTCCATCCTTCTGATTAAAGCCATGGCAGGGTGATTGAAACACACACATTCCCTATGGTACAGTCACTAAAGTATATAAATGTAAAATAACTTGTGTTGTGCATATTAAGCTAATGAAAGGAAAAACCACTCCTGAAGTAGGCAAGATTTACTGGACGACATTTGTGCCCCTGACACTCACATATCTGACAACTTGAAAACTTCTAGGCATCATGTCAGACTTTCTAAGCAAGGGAATTTGTAGAATACAAACCAAGAGCTACAAACCCTAAAAAGGACCGAGATAACATCTATTTTAAAATGGTAAGTTCCCTGAGGAACAAGTGAATGGAAAATGGAGCAGGAGCCTTGGGGAGAAGGCTCTGAAGAGCTTGTGGGGGAGGAGGAGGGTCCGATATCTCCCCTCCCCCACCCTCTGAAGCCCTCTGTGACTCTTCCCTGCACTGTGATGCAGACTGGTGCTGCCCAGGCAACATCAGAACTCAGTTGCCTGAGACAGGCTTGAAATGCAGATTATAGAGAAGTTTCTCTCTTTTCTGACTAGCCACACTGAACCCTGGCTGAGCTTTGGCTCAACTTTCTTGGATACAGACCTCAACTGCACCTTTTTCAGTACAGTTGGGTTGCTTCTTGATTACCTGTAGTACCTTGTACCGACACCATTCTTACCATCACCCTGGCGATGTAAAAACATCAGAAAAGTAAAGAAGTATGGTGAGTCTCCAAGAAAGTTTGTTTTCATATTTTCTCATTTCTGTCCTTGCGCTATTGAATGTGTTTGTCTGTTCATGGAGATGGGACACTGATAAGAGGACAGAAATAACACCATATTCCTGGGGCATGAGGCCTAGAGTTATGTGTGTGTGTAAGAGAGGAGCAAGTGGAAGCGTAATGTTTTCACTGGAAGCCCACAGACTACTTCTAGTGGTGTTGTTGAAAGGGCCATGGAAATGTACCTTGGTTTTATTGCCTTTGTTAAAGAGCAGAGATCCTCTGAAGGAGAACAACGTCTCTTGACACTTGAAAACATGTGCATTTCTCCCTTGCTACTCATAGAGGAGTTGTGCTGACAACTGAGGGCCCCTATCAGAGCATGGAGTCTGAGCTTTATCCACAGGACCAAGGGTCCTCAGAAGGAGCAGTGCTGTGACTACTGACTTCAGATATAATGGCTGAGATCAATACTTATGACTGGAAACACGAAGTGTGGACATACCAGACATGATTCTCTATAGTTACAATGGAACAAAAAGAACCTCTTCAGTAGAGTTCTGGCCAAGATAGCGACAGTCTAACTGTGCCGCACATCCCCAGGAAAGAAAGGTAAGACATTAAGGGTTTACTGGGTCTTTTAGGGGAGAGAAATCTCCAATAGATTGCCAGTAGGAGGGCACAGAGGGGAAAAAACAGGGAATCGCTGATTGCCTAGAGTGTGGGTAACCCACCCCTCCCCCCATGCAGCCGCTGTGCCCACAGTCCCAGCTGCAGGAAACTCCCACACTTACTGTAGGAAAAGGGTCCCAGGCCAACATAGTTCCACTTGCCTCACTGCACAGGGGCGATCATGCTGCTACCCCTGCCCACGAGTGACCTTGGCCAGGCTACACCAGCTGGCCCATTGGAGCTCAGGCTACTTTGATCAATTTGACTGCCAAACAGTGCCACCGTGCAGATCCCTGCTTTTGGAAGCTTAGCCTGCTCTGCCCACTCGCTCACTTACTGCTCTGGCTGCTGCACATTCACACGCAAGCCCAGGCCCATTGCAACTTCCCATGTGAGCTCAGACTGTGTCTGTCTCTTGCACTAGACCAGGTGCCATCCCCTCCCTGTCTGCCACACCCGGCAACTGCCATTGGTCTGTTGCAGGGGAGCACAGACTGCTTACAGGTCCTAGTGTTATGCCAAGCAGGGGTTTGGGCTGTTTCAGTGCTTGGTGCCTCAGTGTCCCTCCTAGCATGAGCACAGGCAGCTTTGGCCCATTACTGTGTGAGAGCTCAGGATACTTTGGCGACCTGGCCAGGCAGGAGCTCAGGCAGGCTTACCAAGTGAGAGCCAAAGCCCAGGCTGCTTTGCAACTGCCTCAGTCTGCATCAGATTCCCATTGTGCTTGGGCCCAGGCGGATCCACCCACCTACATGCCCATACACTGCAATGGGCAGAGTACAGCACAAAAGAAATAACAAGAAAAATCAAATGCCAGAAAATCCAGTTAGATCACCCAGTCTGACAATGAACATCTCTAATCGAAACATAGAAGAGTCATTAGGATCAGAACACCAAAATAAAGCAATGAGCAATGCAACCCTGACCAAGGTACTGGTAGAACTTGCAGAAAAGCAACAAAGGACTAGTAATCGTGTGGATGCTGCCATCACTAGACTAGACCTAATATATAAGAAAATGAAAGGAATTCAAAGACAGTTAAGGGATATAAGGCAGAGTGACAAAAAAGAGGACCTCAAAAATCAGCTGGTGAGGCTCAATGAAGACATAAAGAAATGCAAGGATGAATTCCAAGAAGCATCAAGAAAATCAAAAAATGATATGAAAAGGGAGCTTGACAGAGGGATGCAAATTATACATAGAAAAGTAGTAGAAAATGCAAACCTAATTAAATGAGTCCAAAACTCTCTAGAAGCTCTCAAAAATAGTCAGCCTTGTAGAGGGTAGAAACTCTGATCTGGAAGACAAGATGGAAGAACCAGTTCGAGAGTTCAAAAATTTCAGTAAGTTCAAAAGTTTCTCTGAAAAGAACATGAGGGAATTGTGGAATACACTTAAACTTCCTAACATCAGGATCATTGGAATACCAGAGGGGGAAGAAATTCAGACCAAAAGCATGGAGAACCTATTTTAAAAAAATAATTGAAGAAAATTTCCCCAGTCTATTAGAAGAAAGGCCCATCAAGATACAAGAAGCCAGCAGAACTCCAAACACACTGGGCCAAAGGAGAAACTCTCCAAGACATATTGTCATTAAGACTGTAAACATTGACACAAAGGAGAAAATCCTAAAAGCAGATGGGGAAAAACAGCATGGTACTGGCATAAAAACAGGAGTATAGACCAATGGAATAGACTCAAGGACCCAGATTTTGGGTCAATCTCCTTGATATTTGACAAAGGCCCTAACAATATAGGCTAGAAGAAAGACAGCATCTTCAACAAATGGTGCTGGACAAACTGGATAACCATATGCAGGAAATTGAAACTTGATCCACACATTTATCCATGCACTACACTCAAGTCCAAATGGATCAAAGGCCTCAATATAAGACCAGAAACTCGACTACTACTGGAAGAAAATACAGGAAGTGTTTTCCATGATATATGAATGGAAAAGGCCTCCTGAACAAAACTGCAGTAGCTCACGATCTTAAACAGTCACTCAACCAATGGGATCACATGAAGCTGAAGAGGTTCTTTACAGACAAGCATACAATAAGCAAAGCCAATAGATTACCCACAGAATGGGAGAAAATATTTGCTGGTTATCCAACTGAGAGAGGCCTAATCCCTGGAATCTACAAAGAACTCCAAAATCTAAACAGTAAAAAGTCAAACACCTCACTCACAAAATGGGGCAAAGAGCTGAAGAGGCATTTCACATAGGAGGAAATACAAATGGCAAACACACACTTAAGAAAATGTTCATCATCTCTAATCATCAGGGAAATACAAATTAAAACAACTATGAGATTCCACCTTACCCCAGTAAGGAGAGCAAACATCAAAAAATCAAATGAAAATAAATTCTGGTGAGGATGTGCAGAAGTAAGAACACTCATCCACTGTTGGTGGGAATGTAAGATGATTGTACAACCACTTATTGCTGGAAAGCAATATGAAGATTCCTGAAAAAGCTGACTAAAGAGATACCAACAAACCCAGTTATTCCCTTACTGGGCATCTACCCTAAAACCTTCAAACCACAGGCCAGAAAGATTTGCTCAACCATGTTTGTAGTGGCTCAATTCTTAATAGCTAAGAGCTAGAATCAACCCAGATTTCCATCACTAGAAGGATGAATAACTAAAATGTGGTATAGCTACACAATGGAATTCTACCCAGCAGTAAGAAAAAAGGACACAATGAAATTTGAGGAAAAATGGTTGAACCTGGAACAGATCATTCTCAGTGAACTTACCCAATCACAGAAAAAAAAAAATTGGCACATATTCTCACTCATCTACAGCACCTAACCTGAATCTACCCAAGATGCTGACATACACAGCAAGCATATTGTGGACTAGACAATAGGATGGGTGGGGATTTAGGGGAGGGCAACAGAGGGCGTGGCAAACAGAAATCTAGACCCAAACGGCAATGGTACCATAAAATTCCCCATCCTAAAAGGCAGACCAAATGGCTGAACCTTCACCAGGCCCTTAGACGGAACACCTGACCCACAAGACACTGGAGAGGGTATGTTGAAGACTGACCTTAATCTTCTACAGCTTTTCTCTCTCCCTGCCTCCCTCCCTCTCTCTCTCTCTCTCTTTCTCTCTCTCTCACTCTCTGTCTGTCTCTCTCTTCTCTGTAACTCTTTTATATTACTTATCTTTTTCTTCCTTTTCTTAGTCCACACTGACCTGTAACTCCCAGTCCAGTATGTGGCTATCATCCATAATGAGCTTTTGACCAGAGAGACCTACAAGGTTTCCTAAAAGAAAGACAGATTTCTGTCTGAGTACTTCATGACCCACCAAAGGTTAGTGGAAAGACCCTACTGCTGAAGACACCTTATGCGGTTGACACGTAAAATGGAATGGCATTGTTGGAAGCTGGAACATAATCAGTTCCCAGACAGTCATCGCGTCTAGTGCCAGAAGGTGCTACATGGGCGACTGGGGGAAAATGACCAATATCTGCCCAAGCAACTCATGGTCTAACCTACTTAGGAGCAAATAACCTGTCGGGATGCTCACACAAGTGCAATAGTGGTGCACAGCCATGGTGTGAAACCAACTGCTCTTTATTCAGCTAATTGATCCCCTCAGTGGTACAGGACCCATATCTGGAGCAGGGAAACAAGTCAGAACCATATCCAAACATAAGCCTGCTCTCCATTATCAAGCTAACACCAATTGTGGGATACAAGAGGGCCTACACCTATTAAATTCTCTCTAAGAAAGTAAGGGTTATCTCTTTTGTCCTGGTGCTAACTTACTCTCCATTGGAGAATCTGCTTCTCTTTTTCAGATAGATGTAGATCCTAATGAGAGAGTCACCCTATCATACTTCAAAAGGGCCCCGGCTGAAACTAAGAAAAATTGGAGAAACAAGCAAGGGGGCTGTTTTCTTGGTGAACTAGGTACCAGCACAAGGGTGAAGGAGATCAACGCAGAGAAAAATCAAGTCCTACCAAATCATGGATTCAGAGACTCAGAGGCCTCCAACATCTCATCACTAATGCAGACGAAAAATGAACCCAACATGGCTCAGGGAAATTTTGGGGAAGAGGGGCCAGAAAGAATGTCAGAGCCACATGTTGGATCATGATATGCAGAGACATTTCTCCTACCCATAACTGTGGACTAACTCCAGAATGCATGACCCATATACCTCAACAAGGAGGGGCAAAGGGTGTGGGTTGGTCATGGATGATCCTAATAATAATAACTGTATGCGCTCAGCACAAACCTAATTAATAAAAAAAATAAAAAAAGAACCTCTTCAGTCCCTTCTAAAGTTAATAAAGAGAAACAATCTTGTTAATTTAATAGATGCTGCATACCAGGTTAATGGAAATCTAAGCATCCTAGAGACAATAGGAGTAATAAACCACTTATTCCATCCTTTCTTTTTACAGGGCCAGGGCATAGCTGAGGGAGGAAAGAAACATACAGAGGAACATCCCTGCCTGTTAGATCTGATCACTCCAGGTTTTCCCCTCCTGTCATTCACATAAAGTGTCATGTCTATGATATGAAGGCATCATGTGAAGCCACAATCTGTCTCAGAAACAGGTCTCAGAGCACAGGGCCACAGAAGATATGGAGACCCCAAACACTTCTCAGCCCCTGCTCTGCTCACCAGTGGACATGAAGTAGTGAGGCCCAACTTGGGCCCTGGGTGCTGCTCACATACATCCCAAGTGTGATGTCCAGAAAAGAGTTGTGTGTTTTTTCTTTGGAGTGAAATCTTTGGTTTCCTGAGAGTCTTTTTCGCTGGATGTTCGTCTTCTCACAGGAAACCACTGACTTCTGACCTTCACAGATGCTGTTAAATGTCATATGGGATTATGTACATGAAGGCACCTTGTCTTCCAAGCCTCATTCACACATGGGGACACCTTTCATGTCATTGCTGATGACCTGACCTTGTCTACTTGTTCTTGGATCATTCAGTCTTCATTAGTGTCTTCCTAAAATACATGTGTGTGAGCTGTGTGTTTCCACTCTCTTTCCATATGAAGCCCACTTGATGGCACTGAAGAGGTACTAGGAATGTATGCACCACAATGTCACTGACCCAACCACTTCCCATCACCTTCTCACTAAAGTACCACCCTGCAGGCTACTCATTCCCCACACCATATTCTCAGAGGGTTCTTAGCAGAAGAAAATTTTAGGCTTTGGAAAGTTGTGCAAGAAGAAGGGGATTTGTGAAGACTGTGAAAATGTGGGGTACTCGGAGTCCAGGATCTTTCAAAACAGTGAGGAGAGGTGTGCACTTGGGACATCAAGGTCATGTAAAAGAGAGAGGACATCTAGGGTAGTTAAAGAGGCTTCATGTCTCCTAGGTGACCCACTGGTCAAGACCAATTCCTCAAGAGGACTCTGAATTCTCAGCTCTATGTAACACAAACACTTTTCATAATCTCAAGTGGGGAGCGCAGAAAAGATATTTCTCTCAGAAGAATGATAACACCCAGGTCAGGCGATCACATCATACTAAGTGAAGACAAGTGGATCAATGTGCCTTTCCGAAAATGGGAGTAATGTTTGGCTGTCACCAGCCTATACACCACTAGAAGTGGTGAGAGGAAATGTGAGGGACAGAGATATCCCTCCCCATCTCTACCCCACACCTCTCCCTCATAGTCAGCACTTCTGCTGTGGTTAAGTTGTGTCTTTGACTTCCAAATTCATATGCTAAAACCGAACACCTGTAACCAACTCACTGTAAACACTGTAATCAGAAAGATGACTGAATTTAAAGTAAGTCTTACCATGGGTCCAAGTCCCATATACTTAGCATTATTATAAGGGAAAACCATGACAGATAAAGATAGCAGAAGCCAGGTGTGGTGGCACACACCTTTAATCCAAGCACTTTGGAGGCATAGGTGGTAGGATCTCCATGAGTTCGAGGCCATCCTGAGACTACACAGTGAATTCCAGGTCAGTCTGTGCTAGAACAATACCCTAACCCCAAACAACAGTAACAAAAACAACAACAAGAAAAGCACAAGGCGATATTATACATACTTGTTATTTTATTTTATTTTTTATACACATGAGAGACACAGGGGAGAGAGGAAGAGAAGAAGAAACAGAATTAGTGCTCCTGGTATTCAGCCACTGCAATCGAACTCCAGATGTATGTGCCCACTTGTACACACGTGTGACACTGCATGCTTCTGTCAATGTGTGTCTGACTTACATGGGACCTGGAGAGTTGTACATGAGTACTTACTTAGGCTTTGCAGGTGAGCACCTTTACCACTAATCCCTCTCTCCAGCCCTGATTAAACACACTTGTAATCCCACACGGGAGTCTGAGGCAAGAGAATTCAAGTTTGAAACCAGCCTGTAATACATAAAGAGACCCTATCTAAAAATGAAACAACCAGAGATTAACACAGACAAGGAAGATGGAATGGAAACTGGAATGACAAATCTACAAGCCCAGACACTAGGGGAGCCAGTATCTACAGAAACCTGGAAGAGACAGAAAATATTCCTCCCTGGGATCTTTGTGAAGACCAGGCCTGATAGCAATTCAGTTTGTATTGACAACTTCTAGAAGGATATACTTTATACTTTCACAAGATCCTCACTCACTCACAAATCATTGAGAACTTAAGGCCTACCACCTTTCACATTTCCTAATGATCGCCAACAATATCTGTACCCTAGAAACACTGTTCTTTCATTTTGGATTAGGCTCACACCTCCCAGTTTTTATAATGCTAGTCTCACTGCAGTCTGGGATATCCTCCACATTTATCCTTCTAGACACTCCTCAGACTGTGGTTCCAAGATCACTTTTATGGGAAGCTGTTCCCAGTATGCTCCATTTCTCCTGAGGCAGCTTCTATCACCCACACAGGCCGGCAATCACCACATCTTACTCCTGTCCACAGCAACTATTTCCACATGCAATTACTCATGGATGAGGATCATAATGAAAACTCATTGTGGCCTTGGCTCATATCATATGACACAAGTCATGGCAACAGCCACCACTTGATATAAGTTGGGGTGGGGTCTCAAAAGGAAATTACCACAGGAGAGGGCAAAAATTACATCAGGGCAGGATGAACTTGGGATTAGTGAGACATGGACACTATACCTATTTTCTGGTCTTTGTTCAGCAAATTAAAATTTCCCCTACCTGCTTATGTGTTTGCATACTTGATCCCCAATTTGTCTCCAGCCCAATGACTGGCCAGTTGGCCAACAACACTGCTTGCACACCCAGAGACAAGCTGCATATGTAGCTTGACTTTTTGCCTTCCTGAGGACCATGATGAATGTAATCATATCAAGGACACTATATAAAAAATGAATAAACAAACAAAAACACAGGAAAGAAAACACAAACATACCATGTCATTCATAATATACAAATTCCCAAGAAAGAAATCTCCAGTTCCACATGGTTTCACTATGAGATTCTACCAAATTATTAAGGAAGAAGTAGGAGGAATTCTGTTCAAGTTCTTACAGTAAATATGAGAGAAATATAACCCCAACATTTATTTTCTTTTGTAGTACTGGGGATCAAACTCAAGGCTTCATGCATAGTAGACAAGCACTCTATCTCTCTAGACTATAATTACTTGATGAAATATGTATACCTTGATGTCAAAAACAAACAGAAGGCTTCAGAGATGGCTTAGCAGTTAAAATGCTAGCCTATGAAACTTAAGGACCCAGGAACAATTCCTTAGAACACATGTAAGCCAGATGCACAGGGTGGCATATGTGTCTGGAATTTGTTTGCAGAGGCTAGAGTCCCTGGCATGCCTATTCTTCTCTGTCTCTCTCTCCCTCCCTCCCTCCCTCAAATAAATAAAATATTTTTAAAAGGAGATCGAGATTTTAAAAATGCAGATACAGGGATGGAGAGATGGCTTAGTGGTTAAACACTTGCCTGTGAAGCTTAAGGACCCTGGTTCGAGGCTCGATTCCCCAGGACCCACGTTAGGCAGATGCACAAGGGGGCACACACGTCTGGAGTTCGTTCACAGTGGCTGGAGGCCCTGGCATGCCCATTCTCTCTCTCTCTCACTCTCTCTCTCTATCTTCCTCTTTCTCTGTCTGTTGCTCTCAAATAAATAAGTAAAAATAAACAAAAAATTTAAAAAATGCAGATAGAATGTAACAACATATGCTTCATACCTTACAATCACAGAGGCAAAAATTCTAGCATCTCTCAATGAATATTAAAAAAGCCCTCCTTAATCTACTGAGTTTAACCAAATTATAGGATACAATCTATAGCCATACCACTGAGAACACACCTTATTTTTTTTGATCTCAGAAGCTAAGCAGGGTTGGCCTAGATAGTACTTGGATGGGGGACTCAAAAATTGTAGGCTACAAAATCTATGTATATGTAACATTTTAATATACTGATATATTAATTATACATAAGAAGATAAAATTTCTAGTGTTTAGCAATAAAAATCTAGAAACTAAAATTAAAATATAATATATTTCTACTACTTTAAAGCAAGGGAAACACTTTAGAACTCCATAATATGGCTTCCATTGCATGTGGCTATTATCCACTATGGGATGAGATGTTGAAGTGATGCAGCTGCTTTGGGGTTCCCCAAACTCCTGGGGGATTCTGAAGAGATGGTGGATCAAAAATAGCACCAGAGTTGGATGTAGTGGTGCATATCTTGAATCCCAGCACTTGGGAGTCAGAGATAGGAGGATTACTGTGATTTTTGAGGCCAGTATGGAACTACAGAGTAAGTTCCCATTAACCTGGGCTAGCGTGTGATACTACCCTGAAAAAAAAATAAGAAGAAAATAAAATAATGCCAGTAAGACCTGGAAACAGTTTGGTTGGAAGACAGCCAAGCCAAAAACACAAAAAGAGAGAGATGCGAAATATCTACAGAACACAGAAACAAGACTGGATGGGAGTTCTTACCCAAAGAAGACAGTTGGTGCAGCCCCACACCAGGCAAGGGATTGGATCCTAGCAGGGAAGTGCATTAAGAACTCCTAGCACCAAAAGCAGCAAGCACCATGGAGAGAGTCTGCATAACTGGAAACTCAAATCTAATGCAGAACTCGGGTGCCAGAAAGAAATTTGGATCACAACAAACCACAGACATGCACTAGAAAGAAACCATGGGAATATGAAATCAAGAGATTTCCAGAACACATTATATCTCTCATTTTTCTCTCCAATGTTAGAGGGAGTAAAATGATCTGGCCACAGGACAAGTCAAACACAACTAAGCAATTCTTTCTGGGTGAAAGGCATCTGATGTGATTTCTAAATATGATTTCTACAGTGAACACAGGACGTGACATGTACCCCAGGAAAAGATGAAAGTATACATACAAAAGTCAGAGAATACAAAAGAGCTTATATAAAGGTATGATGGGCTCCAGAATAATAGTCTACAAAATTAGGTTGGAAGCCAAAATAGATAGATTTATATAAAAAGGTAATAAATTAAGGGCTGTTTATTTTATTTTTATTTATTTATCTGACAGAGAGGGAAAGAAGCACGTGTGGGGGATGGGTGGGAGAATGGATGTGCCAGGGTACCCAGGCACTGCAAATGAACTCCAGACATATGCATCACCTGGTTCCTCTGACTTATGGGGGTCCTGGGGAATTGAATCCAGGTCCTTTGTCTTTGAAGGCAAGTGCCTTAATTGCTAAGCCATCTCTCCACCATAAGGCTATTTTTTTAATAGACAAATGAAGCTGTGGCAGTCAGATTCACATTGCTGGCCAAAATAATCAATCAATAGCAACTTACTTAAAAAAGGGTACTTTTGCTTACAGAACAGCAAATTAAGATTATTTTTATAGGGTAGAAAGATGTCTTAAGTATCAATATCTATAAGTAATGAACTTAAGATACCAGAAATGAGACAATTAATTAAGTGTAACCTTGGCTGAGACTGATTATACATCACTCAAGAATAAAATAATACCTGCTCATTGTTGAACTAAGCAAGCCCGATTTTAACATACATTAGAGACAATATGACAGACACAAAGTAATTACTTAAGTAAGTATCTTTTACCACTGAGCAATTTTAAGGCTTAACTAAAGAAATATTTATGACTGTTACAAGAAGCTTAGACAAATTACATTAACAATGTTTGCATAGAGTGGATTTCCCTAAGACATGGTGAGCTTTCTCAGTTTTTCTCAGAACAAAATCACAATAAGTCACTTTTTATAAGACTTAGATTATTACCTCAGTGTTAATTACCCAGCAAAACTAGCATGAACAAGACAAGAACCATTTTAAAATTACAGAGTTTTAGCCAGGCATGGTGATGCATTTTTACTGATAGACAAACATCATGGACTTTGTATAAACCAAATTATAATAAATAGATGTCCTGAAAAGTCTGCTATTAACAACAAGTAAGTTTACATATTTAAGGTATAGAACAGGAGGCCACAGAGAGTAAACTATGAACAAAATATCTGCTTGCAGAATTGAAAATAAACAAGAAATCAATATTATGTAATAACATTTTGGCTTAAACATGAATACATGAAAAATGTTTACAATTTTAAAAGTTTATCAGAATTGGGATATATATAATTTTACATTTAATAAGCTAAATAAAGTGTCCACCCAATCTATAAGTCAGTTTTTGAAATTAATTCAGTTATATCTAACATACTCAAATAATAGAGGAACTGGACTAAATTGCCCATGGCTAAACTTATGGCTCTAACAATCTTTCTTGGACCTTTCTGTGACATCATAATGCCACTGTGATATAACAATAGTCCAATGTAACATCACAATACCCTAATATGCCAAAGAAGCCCCACTTTGCACAGTGCCCCAGTATATAACTCCAATGCTCCACTGTTCATCACAAAACCCCTGTGTGACATCACAACACCGCACTGCGATATTATAGTGGCCTATTGTGACATGACAATACCCCATTCTCATGATAATGCCCCACTGTGACATTACAGAGCTGAACTGTAACTTCATAATGTCCAAGTGTGTCATCACAATGCCCTATTGTGGAAATACAGAGCCCCACTGTGATTTCAAAATGTCCCACTATGACATCACAATGACTCACTCTTTCAGAACAATGTCAAGCTATGACATGACAATGCTCCCTTATGACATAATAAAACTAACTTGTTCATCAAAATACCACACTATAACATAACAATACCTCACTATGACATCATTGTGCCCCATTGTGATATAACAGTTCTCCACTGTAACATGACATTTCCCAATGTCACATCACAACGCTCAATTGTGACGTTGCAATAGCCTCTTTTGACATCTCAAAACCCCATTTTGATTTCACAATGCGGCACTGTGACAGCCCGAAGCCCCATTGTGACATTACAGTGTCCCTCAGATATTACAATGCCCCACTGTGTTATAAAAATATTTAACTGTAGCCGGGCATGGTGGCGCACACCTTTAATCCCAGCACTCGGGAGGCAGAGGTAGGAGAATTGCCTTAAGTTCGAGGCCACCCTGAGACTCCATAGTGAATTCCAGGTCAGCCTGGGCTAGAGTGAGACCCCACCTCAAAAACCCCCCCCCAAAAAAATGTTTAACTGTGACATCACAGTACTCTAATATGAAATTAGAAATCCCCACTGTGATTTCACACTGCCCCACTGTGATATCACTATGCTTTTTTAAAAAAAAGAATAATTTTAGAATTTATTTTGTAGCAAAATCTGTCTCAGCTTCTAGTTGATCTATTTCTTAGATTTCTTTTTTTTGTTGTTTTTTTATTTTTTTATTTTTTCTCAATTTTTATTACCATTTTCCATGATTATAAAAAATATCCCATGGTAGTACCCTCCCACCCCCACTTTCCCCTTTGAAATTCCATTCTCCATCATATCTCCTCCCCATCTCAATCTTTCTACATACATATAAACAATACCAACCTAATAAATATCCTCCTCCCTTCCTTTCTCTTCCCTTTATATCTTCTTTTTAACTTTCTGGCCTCTGCTACTGAGTTTTTCCTTCTGGCACAGAAGCCCAATCATCTGTAGCTAGGATCCACACATGAGGTAGAACATGTGGGGCTTGGCTTTCTGGGCCTGGGTTAACTCACTTAGTATAATCCTTTCCAGATCCATCTACTTTTCTGCAAATTACATAACTTCATTTATCTTCATTATCCACTCATCAGTTGAGGGACCTCTAGGCTGGTTCCATTTCCCAGCTATTATAAATTGAGCAGCAATAAACATGGTTGAGCATGTACTTCTAAGGAAATTAGATGAGTCCTTAGGATATATGCCAAGGAGTGCTATAGCTGGGTCATATGGTAGATCAATCTTCAGCTGTTTTAGGAACCTCCACACTGATTTCCACAATGGCTGGACCAGATTGCACTCCCACCAACAGTGTAGAAGGGTTCCTCTTTTTCCACATCCCCACCAACATTTATGAACATTTGTTTTCATGATGGTAGCCAATCTGACAGGAGTGAGATGAAATCTAAATGTAGTTTTAATCTGCATTATGCTGATGATTAGTGATGTAGATAATGCCATTCGTATTTCTTCCTTTGACAATTCTATATATAGCTCCATAGTCCATTTTTTGTTTGGCTTGTTTGATTCCTTATTATTTAACTTCTTGAGTTCTTTGTATATCCTAGATATTCATTCTCTGTCAGATATATAGCTGGCGAAGATTTTTTCCCATTCTGTAGGTTGCCTCTTTGCTTTATTCACCGTGTCCTTTGCAGTGCAAAATATTTGTAATTTCATGAGGTCCCAGCGGTTAAACTGTGGTTTTATTGCCTGAGAATATGGAGTTGTACTCAGAAACTCTTTGCCAAGACCAACATGTTGAAGGGTTTCCCCTACTTTTTCCTCTAGCAGTTTCAGAGTTTCAGGTCTGATGTTAAGGTCTTTAATCCATTTGGACTTAATTCTTGTGCATGGAGAGAGAGAAGAATCTATTTTTATCCTTCTACAGATACATATCCAGTTTTCCCAACACCATTTGCTGAAGAGGCTGTCTTTTCTCCAATGAGTATTTTTGGCATTTTTATCGAATATCAGGTGGCTCCAGCTACCTGGACTTACATCTGGGTCCTCTATTCTGTTCCACTGATCTACAAGTCTGCCTTTGTGCCAGTACCATGCTATTGTTGTTACTATGGCTCTGTAGTGTAGGTTAAAATCAGGTATGGTTATACCACCGGACTTATTTTTGTTGCTCAGTATTATTTTAGATAGTCGAGGTTTTTTTGTGATTCCAAATGAATTTTTGGATTGTTTTTTCTATTTCCGTGAAGAATGCCATTGGAATTTTTTTTTTTATTAGTCAGTTTGTATTCAGCAAATAGAGTCAGTTTGGTACCATTATTAGGCTCATCCGTGACCTACCTCCGCCCCTTGGCCCCTCCTTGTTGAGGTATACGGGTAATGCATTGTGGAGTTAGCCCACAGTTACGGGTAAGCTAAATGTCTCTGCATATCATGACCCAACATGTGGCTCTGACATTCTTTCCGTCCCCTCTTCCGCTAAATTTCCCTGAGCCATGTTGGGTTCATTTTTGATCTGCTTCAGTGATGAGGTGTTGGGGGCCTCTGAAGCTCTGGCTCTCTGATTTGATAGGAGTTGATTTTTCTCTGTGCTGATCTCCTTCCCCCTTGTGCTGGTATCCGGTTCATCAGGAAAACAGCCCCCTTGCTTGTTACTCCAATTTTTCTTAGTTTCAGCCAGGGCCCTTTTGAGGTATGATGGGGTGGCTCTCTCCTTAGGATCTACATCTATCTGAAAAAGAGAAGCAGATTCTCCAACGGAGAGTAAGTTAGCACCAGGACAAATGAGATAACCCTTACTTTTTTTTTTAATAGAGAGTTTAATAGGTGTAGGCCCTCTTGTAGACCACAATTGATGGTAGCTTGATATTGGAGAGTGGGCTTATGTTTGGATCTGGTTCTGACTTGTTTCCCAGCTCCAGCTATGGGTCCCATACCAGTGAGGGGATCAGTTAGCCAAATTGAGAGCAGTTGGCTCCCCACCATGGCTGTGTGCCACCACTGCACTTGTGTGGGCATCACAACAAGTATTTGCTGCTAAGCAGGTTAGACCATGCGTTGGTTCGACAGATATTGGTCATTTTCCACCAGTCGCCCATGTAGCACCTTCTGGCACTAGACATGCTGTCTGTCTGGGGACTGACTCTCTTCCAACTTCCAGCCATGCCATTCTAATTTGCATGTCAACCACATAAGGTGTCTTCAGCAGTAGGGTTTTATCACTAGCCTTTGGTGGGTCATCAAGTACTCTGACAGAAATCTGACTGTCTTTTCGGGAACCTTGTAGGTCTCTCTGATCAAAAGCTCATTGTGGATGATAGCCCCATGCTGGTTCTGGGAGTTATAGGTCAGTGCCCACTAAGAAAATGAGGAAAAAGCTAACTAATATACAAGAGTTAGAGATAAGAGAGAGAGAGAGAGAGAGAGAGAGAGAGAGGGAAGTGAGGGAGGGAAGATGTAGGAGATTAAGGTTAGTCTTAATCTTACCCTCTCCAGTGTCTTGTGGTTCAGGTGTTCCCTGTAAGGGCCTGGTGAAGCATCAGCCATTTGGTCTGTCTTTTAGTAAGTAGAAGATTATGGTACCATTGACGTTTGGGTCTAGATTTGTGTTTCCTACCCCTTTGATGCCCTCTCCTCCCTCCCCTTCCATCCTAGTGTCTAGTCTAGGAGATGCTTGCTGGGTATGTAAGGTATCTTGGGTAGATTCAGGTTAGGTGCTGTAGATGAGTGAGACTATGTGGCGATTTTTTTTCTGTGATTGGGTAAGTTCACTGAGAATGATCTGTCCCAGGTTCAACCATTTACAGCAGTAAGAAAAAATGACACAATGAAATTTGAGGAAAAATGGTTGCCATTGGAATTTTGATGGGGATTGCATTAAATGTGTAGATTGCTTTTGGTAAGACTGCCATTTTCAGAATATTGATTCTTCCAATCCAGGACAAGGGATGTTTTCCCACTTCCTAGTGTCTTCTGCAATTTCTCGCTTGAGTGTTTTAAAGGTCTCATTGTAGAGATTCTTTACTTCCTTGGTTAGGTTTATTCCAAGGTCCTTTATTATTATTATTATTTTGATGCAATTGTGAATGAGAGTGATTCTCTGATTTCATCCTCTGTGTGTTTGTTGTTAGCATATATGAAGGCTACTGATTTCTGTGTATTTATTTTGTATCCTGCTACATGGCTGTAGGTTTTTATCAGCTCTAACAGTTTGCTAGTAGAGTCTTTAGGGTCCTTTATATATAGAATCATGTCATCTGCAAATAATGATAACTTGACCTCTTCCTTTCAAATTTGTATCCCTTTTATGCATGTCTCTTGCCTTATTGCTATGACTAAGACTTCCAGAACTATATTAAATAAAAGTGGGGACAATGAACACCCTTGTCTTGTTCCTGATTTTAGTGGAAAAGATTCCAGTTTTTTCCCCATTTAGTAATATGTTGGCTGTAGGCTTGTCATAAATAGCCTTTATTATATTGAGATATGTTCATTCTATTCCCAGTCTCTGTAGGACTTCTATCATGAAGGGATGTTGGATTTTCTCAAATGCTTTCTCTGCATCTAATGAGATGATCATGTGATTTTTGTCCTTCAGTCCATTTGTATAATGTGTTACATTGATGGATTTGTGTATGTTGAACCATCCCTGCATCTCTGGGATAAAGCCTACTTGGTTCGGGTGAATGATCTTTCTGATATATTCTTGTATTCTGTTTGCCAAAATTTTGTTAAGAATTTTTGCATCTATGTTCATGAGGGAGATTGGTCTGTAATTTTCTTTTTTTGTTCTATCTTTGCCTGGTTTTGGTATCAGGGTGATGCTGGCTTCATAGAAGGAGTTTGGTAGAATTCCTTCTTTTTCTGTTTCATGGAAGAGCTTAAGAAGCAATGGTGTTAGCTCTTCCTTGAAGGTCTGATAAAATTCACCAGTGAATCCATTTGGACTTGGCCTTTTTTTAGTTGGGAGATTTTTGATAACTGTTCATATCTCTATGCTTGTTATAGATCTGTTTAAGTGAATAATCTCATCTTGATTTAATTTAGGTAGGTCATATAAATCAAGGAAATCATCCATTTCTTTCAGATTTTCATACTTTGCGAAGTACATGCTTTTATAATATGTCCGTATGATTTTTTTGAATTTCTCTGGCATCTGTTGTGATGTTACCATTTTCATCTCTAATTTTATTAATTTGTGTCTCTTCTCTCTTTCTTTTGGTCAGATTTGCTAAGGGTTTATCAATCTTGTTTATCTTTTCAAAGGACCAGCTCTTTGTTTCCTTAATTCTTTGGATTGTTTGTTTGTGTGTATGTGTGTGTGTGTGTGTGTGTGTGTGTGTGTGTGTGTATGTGTTTTTTTTTTTGTTTCTATTTCATTAATTTCTGCCCTAGTCTTTATTAGTTCTTCCCGTCTACTGATTTTTGGTTTGCCTTGTTCTTCTTTTTCCAAGGCTTTAAAGTGAAGCATTAGGTCCTTTACTTGAGACCTTTCTAATTTCTTAATATAGGCACTTAAAGCTATAAATTTACCTCTTAGAACTGCCTTCATTGTGTCCCAGAGGTTTTGGTATGTTGTGTTCTCATTATTGTTTGACTGTACAAATTTTTTGATTTCCTTCTTGATTTCTTCATTGACCAATTCATCATTTAGTAGTGTATTGTTTAGTTTCCATGATTTTGTGTATGCTCTATAGCCTTTTCTTGCTATTGATTTGTAGTTTGATACCATTGTGGTCAGATAGAATGCAAGGAATTATTTCAATTTTCCTGAATTTGTTAAAATATGCTTTGTGTCCTAATATGTGGTCTATTTTAGAGAATGTTCCATGTGCTGCTTAAAAGAATGTGTATGCTGCAGCCTTTGGATGAAATGTCCTGTATATATCTCTTAGGTCCATTCCTTCTATGACCTCATTTTTTCCAGATGCCTCTCTGTTTATTTTTTCCTGGGATGACCTGTCAATTGATGAGAGTCGGGTGTTGAAGTCACCCACTACCACTGTGTTTGGTGTTATCTGTGACCTTAGCTCTAATAGTGTTTGTTTGATGAATTTGGGAGCCCCCATGTTAGGTGCATATATGTTTAGGTTTGTAAAGTCCTCCTGTTGGAGTGTGCCCTCATCAATATAAAGTGACCTTCCTTATCTTTCTTGACTAACGTTGGACTGAAGTCTGCCTTGTCAGATATTAGGATAGCAACCCCTGCTTTTTTTTCTAGGCCTATTTGTTTGAAACACCGTTTTCCAACCTTTCACCCTAAGATAATGTCCATCCTTTGTAGAAAGGTGAGTTTCTTGGAGACAACAAATTGTAGGATCCTGCTTTTTAAGCCAATCTGCAAACCTATGTCTTTTGGTTGGGGCATTGAGGCCTTTGTTATTAAGAGATATTATTGAAAGGTGTGTATTTATGTTTGCCATTTTTTTGTGTGGTTCCGGTTCTACCTTTGCTCTCTTGTGTTAACTAATATATGAGTATTGCTTATTTTTTTCCCAGGTTCCTTATATGTGTGCTTTTCCTTCTCTTCGGCATGGAGGATTCCTTCAAGTATTTTCTGTAGAGCTGGTTTTGGGTTCAAATACTCCTTTAGCCTGCTTTTGTCATGGAATGTCCTTATTTCTCCGTCTATTTGAATGGATAGTTTTGCAGGATAAAGTAACTTTGGTTGACAGTTGTTATCTTTCAGAATTTGGAATGCATCACTCCATGCCCTTCTGGCTTTGAAAGTTTGTGTTGAGTAATCTGCTGTGATCCTGATGGGCTTGCCTTTGTAGGTAACTTGATTTTTCTCTTGGACTGCTTTCAATATTTTTTATTTGGTTGTGTTGGGTACTTTGATTATAAATGGTGAGGAGAGGTTCTTTCCAGGTTTTGTCTGGCTGGTGTTCTAAAGGCTTCCTGTATCTGCATTGGCCCCTCTTTCCCAATCTGGGGGAAGTTTTCTTCTTTGATTTTGTTGAAGATGCCTAGTATGCCTTTGGAGTGAAATTCTTCTCCTTCTACTATGCCATGAATTCTTATGTTTGATCTTTTCATAGTGTCCTGAATATCTGGAAATTCCCATTCATACCTTTCTATTAGTTTGTCTTTCTCCTTGTTGGACTGTATTAGATCTGCCACCTGGTTTTCTAGCTTAGATATTCTGTACTCTCCTTCATCCATTCTACTGGTGAGATTTTCTACAGAGTTTTTTATTTCATGAACTCTGTTCTTCATTGCTAGTAGTTCTGACTGGTTTCTCTTTATTATTTCTATTTCTTATTTGTATTGACTTCTTCATTTCGTTAACTTTGTGTCCTGTGTCTTCTTTGATTCTTTGATTTCCTATTTGATTCCTTTGGTTTCCTCCTTGATTCGTTTGCTTTTCTCTTTGACTTCTTTGAACATATTTACAATCATTCTTTTGAAATCTTTCTCAGGCATTTCCTCTAACTCGTTCTCACTGGAGGTCATTTCTGATGCATTAATACTTTTTCGTTGATTTATATTGCCTTGGTTTTTGGTGTTTCTTGTGTTATAATGTATATGTTTTTGCAACTTGGATTAAGTTACTGCCTAGATTTTCTAGTTATCTGGGTATTCTTAGCTGTATCAATTGATCTGATGTTGTATATCTACAATGTAGGAGATTAAGATGTTAGGTGTGGGTCTTAACACTCTCGGAGTATCTAGACAAGTGTTCCTAGGGGTTGAGTTTGCCTGCTATGGGAGTATTCAAGTAGGATGAGTGGAATAAAATACAGGTAGATTCTAAAATTTAACTAAACCCTGTACACATTCAGTCAAAAACAGCACCAAGTATTTATGCAAGAGTAGGTATTATAACAATCAGATCCTGTATCAACAAAGAGGTTAAGATTTCTGGTCTGTTGAGGGATCCAAGTCAGCTTGTTACCAAGTGAGACCCTTCCCTGGTTCAATCCCAGTTACCTTTTTGGATGCTTTTGGTCTCAGTCAAGTTGCTGGCTGGGTCGTTGGGCCGCTGTTCTATTTTCTGGAACTGGGCACTGGCTTTTCCTGCGGGGCAAACTGAGCCTGGCATCTGTGGCCCTGCAGAATGGCACCCCTGCTGCTGGATCCGCTGCTGCTGCTGCTGCTGCTGCTGCTGAAGCTGCCACTGCTGGATCCACCGCTGCTGCCGCTGGAGCTGCCGCTGCCGCCACTGGAGCTGCCGCTGCTGGATCCGCCACTGGAGCTGCCGCTGAAGCTGCTGCTGCTGGAGCTGAAGCCGCTGTAGCCAGTGCCAGAGCCACTGATGTTGCTGTTGGAGCCGGCATCATAGCTTCCACCGCTGCTTCCGCTGCCAGAGCCCGAGTCCCTCTGCCGGAGCTGCTTCGGCCTGCCTGTGTGGGCTCTGGATGCTCTGGATCTTTCCTACTTGTCTGCTGCCATTTTAATCTCTTATACATCTCCCTTTTTAGTAAAGGTGTGTATTTTGCTGGGTTTTCTTTGGCTTTTTCTCCCCTAGGCTGCTTTGGCGTGGTCTATGCTGCCATCTTGACCAGAAGTCCTTTCTCTATGCTCTTAATAGTCATCAAAAAGCCCCACTGTGACATCACAATTCCCCACTGTGATATCACAGTGGTCTACTGTGACATCACAATGGCCACTCTCTCATCATAATGTCCCACTGTAGCATGACAGAGCTTACCTGTTACATCATATTGTCCCACTGTGACATCACATTTCCCAAATGTGACACCACAGAGTCCCACATTGATGTAATAATGCTCCAGTGTCTAATCACAAATACCAATGCTATATCACATGCTCAACTGTGATATCAGCCTATTGTGACCTCAACCCCCCACCCTGATTTCACAATTCTACAGTATAACAACAAAAAGCCCCATTTTACCATCACAGTGCCCCACTGTGATAACAGTGGTCCACTGTGATATAACAATGCTCCACTGTGACACATAGTACTCTTATGTGACATCAGAAATCCCCACTGGGATTTCACAATTTGTCATTGTGATATTACATTGATCCACTGTATATCACAAAGCTCCTCTCTGACATCAGTATTCCCCACTGTGATATCACTGTGGTCTACTGGTACATCACAATGTCCCAATTTCTCATTCTAATGTCTCATTGTGACATTACAGAGCTGAACTGTAACATCATAATGTCCCACTGTGGCATCACTATTCCCTATTTTGACATCACAAAGCCCCACTTTGATTTCACAATGCCCCACAGTGATATCACAATGCTTGACTGTTCATCATAAAGCCCCACTGTGACATCAAAACTCTACACTGTGATATCACAAAGGTCCACTGTGACAAGACAATGCCCCAATCTGTAATCATAATGTCCCAGTGTAACATTAAA
The DNA here is from genome assembly GCA_036346955.1 of Dipus sagitta. NCBI lineage: Eukaryota > Metazoa > Chordata > Mammalia > Rodentia > Dipodidae > Dipus > Dipus sagitta. The sequence continues at coordinate 4,769,875 of CM070791.1, read as the reverse complement.
ATGCCATGTTGTGACATCAAAAAGCCCCACTGAGTTTTCAAAATGCCTGGTTGTTAAGCCACAATGCTCTGCTGTGATATCACAATGACTCATTGCCTCATGATAACTCAGATATGACGTCACAATGATTGCATATTAAAATGAACATAATAAAATGAAGTTGTTCATCAAAATACCCCACTGTAACACCATAATGCCCCACTGTGACACCGTAGTGCCACACTGTTACATTACAATTCCCCACTGTGATATCATAGAGGTCCACTGTGACATCACAATTCCCCAATCTCTCATCAAAATGTCCAACTGTAACATCACAGAGCTGAACTGTGACATGAAAATGTCCCATTGTGACACCAAAATTCTCCACTGATGAACCAAGGTTGACCCACCAGGACCCATGTAAACCATATGCACAATGGGGTGCACACATCTGGAGTTCGTTTGCAGTGGCTGGAGACCCTGAAATGCCAATTTTCTCTCTCTCAACCTGCCTATTTCTGTACATCTCTCTATCTCAGATAAACAAATAATATTTAAAGGGCTGGAGAGATGGCTTACTGGCTAAGCACCTGCTTGCGAAGCCTAAGGACCCAGGTTCAAAGCTCGATCCCCCACTACCTATGTAAGCCAGATGCACAATGTGGTACATACAGCTGGAGTTGCAGTGGCTGGAGGCCCTGGTGTGCCCATTCTCTCTCTCTCTCTCTCCCTTCCTCCATCCCTCCGTCTTTCTCTTTGTCTGTTGCTCTCAAATAAGTAATTAAAAAATAATATTTAAAAATATGTCCTGCTGAAATTTCACAATATCCCAATGTGACATCACCATGCTCCGCTCTGACATCACAATGACTCACTTTCCCATGGTAATGGTCAGCTATGACATCACAATGCTCTGATATGACATAATAAAACCAACATGTTCATCACAATGCCCAAATGTGACATCATACTGCACCACTGTGATATCACACTGTCCCACCGTCACAATACCCTATTGTGATATCACCAAGACCCACTCTGATTTCACAATGCCTCAGTGTGACACCACAAAGAGTACTTGTGACACCACAGTACCCCAGTGTGATGTCATAATGCCACACAGTGATTTAAAAATGCTCCACTGTGACATCACAGTAACCTAACCTGATATCACAAAGCCCCATGTGATTAGATAATGCCCCACTGTGATATTATAATGCTCCACTGTTCATCAGAAAGCCTACTGTGACATCACAACTTCCCACTATTATGTCACAGAGGTCCACTGTGATATAACAATGCCCCACTGTCACAAAATAATGCACCATTATTACATCATATTGCTCTATGGTGACATCACTGTGTGTAACTGTGATATAACAATGCTCCACTGTGTCATCACAATACCCAATGTCACATCACAATGCTAAGCTGTGATAACATAATACCAACTCTGATATCACAGAGCTCCAATCTTGTTTTCCAATGCCACACTGTGATACCACAATCCCCATTGTGACACCACGGTGCCCCACTGTGACATTACAATGCTCTACTGTGATATAACAATGCTCCACTGAGACATCTAGTACTCTAATGTGACATCAAAAATCCCTACCATGATTTTACAATGCCCCTCTGTGATATCACAATACTCCACTTTTCATGGCATAGCCTCTCTGTAACATCAAAATTCCCCATGATGTAATAGTGGTCTATTATGATATCACAATGCCCAGCTCTCTCATAATAATATCCCACTGTGACATCACAGAGCTGAAATGTCACATCATAATGTCCCAGTGTGATATTACAATGCATTATTGTGACATCAAAAAGCCCCACTGAGATTTAACAATGCCCAATTGTGATACCACAATGCTCAACTGTGGCATCATAATGACTCTTATGACTCATTGTCACATGATAATGCCCAGATATGACATCAAAATGCTCCCATGTCACATAATAAAACCATCTTTTTCATCAAAATGCCCTACTGTGACATCACATTGCCCCACTGTGACATCAGAGTGCCCAACAGCAAAATATCAATGATGTACTGTGACATCACCTTACAAAATATCACACCACAATGTTCAACTGTGACATCACAATACCCTATTTGATATCACAAAAACCCTACTCTGATTTCACAATGACCCACTGTGACATCACAAAACCCCATTGTGACCTCAAGTGCCCCTCTGTGTTATCCCAATGCCTGCTGTGATATAACAACACTGTACTGTGACATCACAATGTCCTAATTTGACATCACAAAACCCCAATGTGATTTCACTATGAACCCACTGTGAAATCACAATGTTCTTCTGTGATATCACAATTCCCTATTTTGACATCACAAAGCACAACTTGGATTTCAAACTGCCACACTATAACACCACAACAATTCACTGTTTCATTTCAATGCCCAACTATGACATGACAATGCTCCCAAATCACATAATAAAACCAACTTGTTCATAAAATTGCACCACTATAGCATAAAAATGTCCCATTGTGACATCACAGTGCACCACTGTGACTCACAGTGTCCCACTGATATGTAGAAATGATCTATTGAGACATTACAATACCCAGTGTCATATGACAATGCATACCTGTGATGTCACAATAGGACATCACAAAACCCCACTCTGATTTCACAATGCCACACTGAGATACCACAAAGCCCCATTGTTACATTACAATCCCCACTGTGACATTACAATGCCCCACCCTGAGATAACAACGCTTAACTGTGACAGCACCATACCCTAATGTGACATAAAATTCCCCACTGTGATTTCACAATGCCCCACTCTGATAACACAATGCTCCATTGCTCATCATAAAGACTCTCTGTGACATCACAATTCCACACTGTGATATAACAGTGGTCGACTGTGACATCACAATATTCTAATATCTCATCATAATGTCCCACTGTGACATCACAGACCTGAACTGTAATAGTATAATTTCCCAGTGTTACAAAACAATGACCTATTGTGACATCACAACCCCCCACTGCGATTTCACAGTGCCCAACTATGTCATCACAATGACTAAACATCTCAAAATAAAGCCCAAATATGAAATCAAAATGTTACCATGTGACATAATAAAACCAACTTTTTCATCACAAAGCCCTATTGTGACAGCACAGTGCCCCACTGTGTCATTACAATGTCCCACTGTGATATAAGAATGCTCCACAGAGACAACACAATAGCATACTCTCCTATCACAATGCTCCACTGCAACATCACAAGACCATACTCTCTCATCACAGTGCTCCACTGTGACATCATAATACCCGTTTTTGACTTCAGAATGCCCCACTGTGTCACTACAAAGCCCAAATGTGACCTCACAGTGTCCCACTGTGACATTACAATAACCTAATATGACACAATAAAATACCATGGTTATTTCAGAAGGCCCCAATGTGATATCACAATGTCCACTGTTCATCACAGATCCCCCCCCCGTGACCTCACACTTCCCCACTGCGATATAACAATGTTCAACTGTGACATCATGTTACCTTATGTGACATAAAAAAATCCCCACTGTGATTTTATAGTACCACACTGCAGTAACAGTGCTCCACTGTTCATCACAAAGCCCCTCAGGGACATCACAATTCCCCATTGTGATATTACAGTGATGTATTGTGAAATCAAAATGCTCCAGTATATTATCATAATATCCCAATGTGACATCACTGACCTGAACTATAATGTAATATCCCAGTGTGACATCACAATGTTCCTAATGTCACATCACAAAGATGCACTCTGATTTCATAATGCCCCACAGTGACATCACAATGACTTAATATCTTAGGATAATATCCAGATATGATATTACAATGCTCCCATATGACATAATAAAGCAACTTGTCCATCACAAAGCCCCACTGTGACATCACAGTACCACACTATGACATCAGAATACCATTCTCTACTGTCACAATGCTCAACTATGACACCAAAATACCCTATTTTGACATCACTATGTTTTCACCATGCCCCACTGTGACACTACATAGCCCAATTGTGACATCACAGTGCCCCACTGTGATATCACAATGCTTCACTCTCCATCACAAAGCCCCGCTGTGACATCAAATTATTTTTATTAGTTATAGTTTATGTTTTTGAGTTCTTTGTAGATTCTTGAAATTAGGCTCCTGTCAGTTGTATAGCCAGGAAAAAATTTCTCCCATTCTGTGGGTAATCTATTGACTCTGTTTATTGTAAGTTTGTTTGTGAAGAAACTTTTCAGCTTTCTGAGATCCCAATGGTTGAGTGATGGTATAAGTTCCTGAGATACTGGGGTTTTATTCAGGAAGTCTTTTCCAATTCCTATATAATGGAAGGTTCCTCTTGTTTTTTCTTCCATTAGTATCCAAGTTTTGGTCTTATATTGAGATCTTTGATCCATTTGGACTTAATTTTTGTGCATGGAGAGATGTATTAATTGAGTTTCATTTTACTGCATATGGTTACCCAGATTGTCCAGCACCATTTGTTGAAGATGCTGTCTTTTTTCCAGCTTAAATTATTAGGGCCTTTGTCCAATATTAAGTAGCTATAGTTACTTGACCCAAATTTTGGGTCCCCAATTCTGTTCCATTGGTCTATAATCCTGTTTTTATTCCAGTACCTTGCTACCTTTATTACTGTGGCTTTGTAATGTAGCTTTAGATGAGATATGGTGATGCCTCCACAGTGTTTCTTTTGCTGAGGATATGCTTGGGTATCTGAGGCTTTCTGGCATTCCATATGAATTTTGAGATCAGTTTTTTTCTATTGCAGTGAACAACAATATTGGAATTTTTATTGGTATTGCATTAAATATGTATATTGCCTTTGGTAAGAAGCCATTTTCACAATGTTAATTCTGCCTGTCCAGGGGCATTGGAGGTCTTTCCATTTTTCAAGCCCTCAATTTCTTTTTTGAGTGTTTTTATGTTTTCATTGTGTAGGACTTTCACATCCTTCATTAATTTTATTCCAAGGAATTTTACTTTTTCTCTGTTGCTATTGAAAATGGGATAATGTCACTAATTTCTTTCTCTGTATTTTTGTCTTTTACATAAGGAAAGGCTACTAATTTTTGTGCATTGATTTTGTATCCTACCACTTTGCTGAAGGAGTTAATCACCTTTAAGAGTTTTAAGATGGAGGTTCTCCTGTCTCTTATGTATAGAATCATGTCATCTGTGACTAGAGCTTAACTTTTTCCTTTCAAATTAGTTTTCCTTTTATTTCTTTCTCCTGTCTTATTGCTTGGGCTAGGACTTCCAGCACTATGTTGAAGAGCAGAAGTGAGAGTGACAGCCCTGTCTTGTTCTGGATCTCAATGGGAATTCCTTCAGTCTCTCCTCATTAAGTATTACTTGGGCTTTAGGAGCTTTATATATAGCTTTTGTTATGCTGAGATATAAACTGTGTATGCCTATTCTCTCCAATGTTCTGGTCATGAAGAGGTGTAATTTGTCAAAGGCCTTTTCTGCATCTATTGAAATGATCATGTGATTTTTGTGTTTAAGCTTATTTATGTGGTGTATTACATTGACAGATTTCCACATGTTGCACCATCTGTACATTCCTGGGATGGTGCCTACTTGATCAAGGTTCATAATGCTTCTGATGTATAGTTGAATTCGGTTTGTGAGTATTTTGTTCAGGATCTTTGCGTCCCAGTTCATCAGGGAAATAGATCTATAGTTTTCTTTTTTGTGGCATCTCTGCCTGGTTTTGCTATTAGGTGATAGTAGCTTCACAGAAAGAGTTGGGGATCTTTCCCTGTTCTTTGATTGTGTTGCTCAGATTGAGAAAATTTGGTTTCAGTTATTCCATGAAGGTCTAATAGAATTCAGCTTAGAAGCCGTCTGATCCTTGACTCTTCTTTCTGCAGAGGTTTTTGATTACCTTTTCAATCTCAATGGGTGTGATAGGTTTGTTCAGGAGATTAATCTTCTTTGAATTTAGCTTTGGTAGGTGGTATGTGTCCAGGAATTCATCCATTCCTCCATATTATCCACTTTTGTGGAGCAGAGGTTTTTGAAATAAGTCCTGATGATTGTTCCAATTTCACTTATGTTTATTGTGGTCTCTCCTTTTTCACTGCTAATTTTGTTAATTTGAAGCATCTAATTTTTTGGCCTGGTAAAATTAGCCAGGGGTTTATCAATCTTGTTTATGTTTTCAAAGAACCAGCTCTTTTTTTCATCAATTTTCTTAATTATTTTGTTAGTTTCCAATTCTTTAATTTATGCTCTGATCTTAATTATATCTTTCCATCTGGAGCTTTTTGGGTTGTATTCTTCTTGCTTTTCCCGTGCTTTTAGGTGGATGGTTAGATTATTAATTTGACATCTCTCTGTCTTTGTTATGAAGGCATTTAGTGCTATGAATTTCCCCCTGATTACCACCTTCATTGTGTCCCACAAGTTTTGTTATGATGTGTTCTCATTGTTATTCATTTCTTTAGAAGTTTCACTTCATTTTTTCTTTCGGTCACAACCCATTTATTGTTTAAGAGTTTGTTTTTCAGTTTTCAGAACCTGATGGGATTCTTGGTTGGTCTTTTGTTGTTGATTTCTAGCAAGATGGCATTGTGAACTGATATTATGCAGGAAATTATGTCAATTTTCCTAAATATATGGAGGCAGTCTTTGTGATCCAGTATATGGTTTATTTCAGAGAATGTTCCATGGGCTGCTGAGAAGAATGTGTAATCTGTGGATTTGGGATGGAAGGTTCTGTAGATGTCCGTTAGGTCTAAGTGATCTATGGTTTTGTTGAGCACTCTTACTTCCCTGTTGATTTTCTGTTTGTATGATCTGTCTATTACTGATAATGGTGTATTGAAGTCCCCAGCTATGATGGTGTTTGTGGTTATTTCTGTTTTATTGTCAAGTAGGTTTTGCTTTATGAACTGTGGTGCCCCTGTGTTTGGTGCATAAATATTGATGATTGTGCTATCCTCTAGTTCAATAATTCCCTTGATAAGTAGGAAGTGGCCTTTTTTGTCTTTTTTGAGTAGTTTTGGTTTGAAGTCTATTTTATTGAATATTAGTATAGATACCCCTGCTTGTTTCTTGTTTCCATTTACTTGGAATATCATTTTCCACCCTTACACCCTGAGGAGGTGTCTTAAGTGCTGAGGTGAGTTTCTTGAAGACAACATATTGTGGCATCTAATTTTCTGGTCCACCCTGTTAGCATATGTCTCTTGATGGGTGAATTAAGGTCATTGGTATTTAGGGTAAGGACTAAGTGGTTTGATTTAATTCCTGCCATATTGTGGTGGTTTATAATGTTTAATGTTTCCTTGGACTTTGTAATTTTTGTGCCTTCTCTGCATTCGTTTATTGTGATCTGCTTCTTGTAGGCACTTGAGATTGATTATTTGATTCTCCTGTGTGGAGAATTCCTTGGAGTACGCTCTGCAGATTTGGCTTTATGTTCATATAGTTGTAGACCTGAGTTTTATGATGGAAAGTTTTTACCATGTAGTATGAGGGATTTTTTTTTTTTTTTTTTTTTTTTTGCTGGATATAGTAATTTGGGCTGGAAGCCAGAGATTTTTAGACTTTATAGTGTTCCATTCCAGGCACTTCTGGCTTTCAGTGTTTCCAGTGAGAAGTCTTACGTAATTCTGATGTAATATGTAACATTAATATGTAATGTGTTGTTTATCCCTAGTTGCTTTTAGGAATTTCTCCTTAGTATCAATGTTTAGAATCTTAATGACAATATATCTAGCAGAAGTTCTCCTTTGGTCCAGTCTGTTTGGAGTCCAATTAGCTTATTGTCTCTTTATGAGCCTTTCTTTTGAGAGAGTGGGAAAGTTTTCTTCATAATTCTGTTGAATAAGTGCTCCATGCCTTTGGCCTGAATTTCTTCCCACTCTGGTATTCCCATGATCTAAATGTTGGGGATTTTAAGGGTATCCCACAGTTCCCTCATGTTCTGTTCACAAAAATCTTTAACTTATTGAAACTGTTGGATTCCCAAACTGTTTCTTCTGTTTTGTCTTCCAGTTCTGAGTTTCTATTCTCTATATGTTTGACTCTATTCTTGAGAGCTTCTATAGAGTTTGGGCTTATTCAATTTGGTTTGTATTTTCTACTACTTTCTTTAGTTTCCATCCTTCTGTCAAGTTCCCTTTTCATGTCATTTCTGATTTTTTCAATTCCTCTTGGAATTCATCCTTGCATATCTTTATGTTTTAATTGAGCTTAGCCAGCTGGTTATTAAGGTCATTTTTTTTAACTGTGATATCACAGTCATCTACTGTGACATCACAATGCCCTACTCTCTCATCATAATGTCTCATTCACATTTCCCAATGCCCCACTGTATTATCACAATGACTCACTGCCTAACTGTAATGCCCAGCTATGACAGCACAATGCTCTGATATGAAATAATAAAACCAACTACCTTATCACAGTGCCTCACTGTGGCATCTCTATGCTGCACCATGATATCAGATTGCCTCACTCTGACAACTCAGTGTCCCAATATGATAAAACACTGCTCCACTGTGACATCACAATACCCAATGTCACATCACAATTCTCAATTGTGAAATCACAGTACCCTGTTGTGAATCACAAGTCCCCATCTGATTTCACAATTCTGCACTGTTCCACCTCAAGGCCCCATTTTGACATCACACTGCCACACTGTGATATAACACTGATCCACTGTGACATCACAGTACTCTAATGTGATATCACAAATCCCCACTGTGATTTCACAATATCGTACTCCTATAATACAATGCTCCCCTGTTCATAACAAGGCCCCTTTGTGACATCACAATTCCCCACTCTGATATCACAGTGGCCTACTGTGACATCACTATTCTCCACTATCTCATCATAATGTCTCACTGTGACATCACAGACCTAAACTGTCACATCATAATGTCCTAGTGTGACATGAAAAAGCCCCACAGTGATTTCACAATGCCCCACTGTGACATCACAATAACTCACTGTCTCATGACAATGCGCAGGTATGACATAAAAATGCTTCCATAAGGCATAATAAAACCAAATTGTTCATGATAATACCCCACTGTGACAACACGGTGTCCCAGTGTAATGTAACAATGGTCCACTGTGACATCACAATACCCTGCTGTGATATCATAAAGCCCAACTCGCATATCACAGTATCACAGTGTGACACCATAAAGCCCCCTTGTGGCATCACTATGCCCCACAGTGACATCCCAATGTCCTACTGTTATATAACCATGCTTCACTGTGACATCACAAACCCCACTGTCATTTCACTATGCCCCCACTGCAAAATCACAGTGTTCCTCTATGGTATCACAATGACTCACTTTTTCATAATAATGCCTAGCTATGACATCACAGTGTTCCCATATGACATAATAAAACCAACTTGTTCATCACAATGCCCAATTGTGACAACACAATGCCCAACTCTGTCATCACATTGCCCCACTGTGAATCACAGTGTCCTATTGTGATATAACAATGCTCCACTGAGACATTTCAATGTCCAACTGCTACATCATAATGCTTACTGTCTAATCAAAAACCACCATTGTGAAGCACCCACTTCTAGTTTACATTGCTCCACAGTGGAAACACAGTGCTGCACCATGAATGTACATAAACTCACTGTAACTTCACAATGTCCTTGTGACATCACATAGCTCCATTGTGACATCACAGTGTCTCATTGAGATATTACTCTGCCCCACTGTGGTATAACAATGCTCAACTGTGACATCACATTACAGTAATGTGAAATCACAAAGCTCCACTGTGATTTCACAATGCCCCACTGGCATATCATAATGCTCCACTATTCATCACAAAGCCCCTATGTGACATCAAAATTCTCTACTTTGATATTATAGTGGTCTACTGTGAGATCACATTGCTCCACTATGATTCACAGTGTCCCCCTGTGGTATAACAATGCTCCACTGTGATCTCACAATACCTAATGTCACATCACAATGCTCAGCTGTTATGCCACACTACCCTACTGTGACATCAAAAAGCTGCACTCTGATTTAAATATGCCACAGTGTGATACCCCAAAGCACCACTGTGACATTGCAGTACCCAACAGTGACATTACAATGACCCAGTGTGATATAACAGTGCTCCACTGTGAGATCACAGTACTCTAATGTGACATCACAAATCCCCACTGTGATTCCACAGTTCCCCTGTGTGATATCACAGTTTCCCACTGTTCATCACAAAGCTCCTCTGTGGCATCAAAATTCTGCACTGTGATAGAAAAGTGGTCTTCTGGGACATAAAAATGCCCAACTCTCTCATCATAATATTCTTCTGTGACATCACTGAGCTGAACTGTAACATCATGATGTCCCAGTATGACATCACAATGCCTTATTGTGACATCACAAAGCCCCGCTGGGATTTCACAGTACCCCATTGTGACATATCAATGACTCACTGTCTTATGATAATGTCCAGATTTGACATCACAATGGTCCCATATGATATAACAAATCCACCTTGTTCATTAAAATGCCCCACTATAACACAGAAATGCCCTAATGTAACATCACATTGCCCCAGTGTGACATCACAGTGTGTCACTCTGTTGTAACAATGCTCCACTTTGACATCACAATATTCAATGTCATGTAACAATGCTCAGCTGTTATGTCACAATACTCTTTTTGACATCACAAAGCTTCACTCTGGTTTTACAATGCCACATTTATAGCCCACAAAGTCCCATTGTCTAATGATAGCACCCTATTGTGTCATTACCATGCCAAACTGTGATATAACATTGCTCTACTGTGACATCACAGTACTATAATATGACATCACAACTCTCCACTGTGATTTCACAGTGCCCTTCTGTGAGATCACAATGCTCCACTGTTCATCACAAAGAACCTATGTGACATCACAGTGCCCCACTGTAATATCACAGTGGTATACTGTGACATCACAATGCTCCACTATCTCATCATAATGTCCCACCATGAGAAAACAGAGATGAACTGCAACATCATAATGTCCGACTGTGATATCACTATGCCCTATTGTGAAACCAAAAAGCATCACTGAGTTTTCACAATGCCACACTGTGATATAACAATACTCCACTGTGACACCACAATGACTCATTGACTCATAATAATGCCCAGCTATCACATCAGAATGCTTCCATATGACATAATAAAGCTAACATGTTCATCACCATGCCCCATTGTGGCATCACAAAGGCCCACTGTGATATAACAGTGCTCCATTGTGGCATCACAATGCCCAGATATGCTATCACAATGCGCCCACATGACATAACAAAACCAAGTGGTGCATCAGAATGCCAAATAACATTGCCCCCACTTTGACATGGCAGTGTCCCACTATGATGTAATGAACTACACTGCGACATCAAAATACTCTACTGTCATGTCACAATGCTCAACTGTGATGTCCCAATGCCCTATTGTGACATCACAATGTCCCACCTTGATTTAACAATGCCCCACTGTGACAGCAAGAAGCACCAATGTGACATCATAATGCCACACTGTGACATCACAATTACCCACTGTGATATAAGAATGCTTCACTGTGACATCACAATACACTATTGTGACATCACAAAGGCCCACTGTGATTTCACAATACCCCACTATTCTTCACAAAGCCCCTCTGTGACATCACAATCCCCATTGTGATATCATACAGATCCACTGTGACAACACAATGCCACAATGTCTCATCATAATGCCCCACAGTCACATCACAGTGTCATATTGTGACATCAAAAAGCACCACTGAGATTTTACAATACTCCACTGTGTCATCAAAATGACTCAGTGTCTCGTAATAATTCCCAGCTATGACATCACAATTTTCCCATATGACATAATAAAATCAACTTGTTCATCACTATTCCCCACTGTGACATCACAGTGCCCATTGTTAATAATGAAGTTCCACTCCGATATCACAATACCCATTGTCACAACTCAATGCTCAACTGCGAGGTCACAATTAACCTCTCTGATATTACAATGCTCCACTGCGAAGATACAATATCCTAATGTGACATCACAAAGCCCCACTGTGATTTCACAATGCCCACTGTTCATCACAAAGTCTCCCAGCGACATCACAATTGACCACTGTGATATCACAGTGATCTACTTTGACATCACAATGCCCCACCCTCCCATCATAATATACCATTGTGACCTCAGCAAGCTGAAATTTAACATCATAATGTTCCAGTGTAACATCACAATGCTTTATTGTAACATCACAAAGCCCCACTGTGATATCACAGTGTACCACTGTGACATCACAAGGACTTACTCTCTCATGATAATGACCAGGTATGCCAACACAATGCTCTCATATGACATAATAAAACCAATTAATACATCACAAAGTCCCACTGTGACATAACATTGCCCCATTGTGACAGCACAGTGTTGCGCTGTGAAGTAATAAACAACACTGTGACATCAAAATACCTCAGAGTCACATCACAATGCTCAACTGTGATTTCACAATATCCTATTGTAATATCACAGTGCCCTACCCTGATTTCACAGTTCCCACTGTAACAACAAAAAACACCAATGTGACATCACAATACCACACCGTGACATCACAATTCCCCACAATGACATAAGAATGCCCCACTGTGAAGTCACAACAACCTATTGTGACATCACAAGCCCAACTGTGATTTCAAAATGCACCACTGTGACGTGACAATGACTCATTGTCTCATGTTAATGCCAAGCTATGACATCACAATGCTCCTATATGACACAATAAAACCAACTTGTTCATCAAAATGTCCAACTGTAACATAATAATGCCCCACTGTGACATCATATTTACCCACTGTTACATTACACTTCCTACTGTGACATAACAGTGCTCCACTCTGACAACAAAACACCCCACTGTCACATCACAAAGCTCGACTGTGATTTCATAATGCCCTACTGTGATACCAAAACGCTGCATTTTGACCTCACAGTGCTCCACTGAGACATCACAGTGCCACAATGTAATATAGCAATGCTGTATTGTGACATCACAATACCCTAATGTGAAATCACAAAGCCCCATTATAATTTTACAATGTACCACTGTAATATCACAGTGCTCCACTGTTCTTCACAAAGGCCTGCTGTGAAATCAAAATTCCCCACTGCGATTCCACAGAGGTCTATTGTGACATCCCAATGTCCACTCTCTCATCATAATGTTCCACTGTGACATCACAGGGCCCTATTGTAACATAAAAAAAGCCCACTGATATTTCACGATGCTCATCTGTGATATCACAATGCTCCATTTTTTTTATCATAAAGCTTCTCTTTCACAACTCAGTTCACCACTCTGATAACACAGTGGTCTACTGTGACATCACAATTCCCTACTCTCACCATAATGTCCCACTGTGACATCACAGAGCTGTGTTGTGACATTAAAAAGTGCCAGTGAGAGTTCACAATGCCTCACTGTGATATCAACATGCTCCACTCTGACATCACAATGTCACTTGTCATGCTAATTCCCAGATATGGCATCATAACCCTACCACATGACATAATAAAACAAACTTGTTCATCAAAAATGCCCAACTGTAACATAACAATGCTTTACTGAGACATCACATTGCCTCGCTTTCATATTACAGTGTTCCAAGTTAATATAACAGTGCTCCACTGTGACATTACAATTAGTCTCTGCAATATGACAGTGCTCCACTATGATGATACAATATCCTAATCTGACATCACAAACCCCACTGTAATATCACAATTGTCCACTGCTCATCACATAGCCTCTCCATGACGTCACAACTAGCCACTCTGATATCACAATAATCTACTTTGGCAGCACAATGCCCCACTCTCCTATCATAATTTCTCACTGTGACCTCACGGAGCTTAAAGGTAACATCATAATGTTCCAGTGTAAGATCACATTGCCCACAATGCCCCACTGCCATCTCAGAATGCACCTCTGTGACATCACAATGACTCACTGTTTAATGATAATGCCTAGCTATGATATCACAATGTTCCTATACGAGATAATAAAATCAAAATTTTCAACAAAATTCCCAGCTGTAACATAACAATGTCCCACTGTGATATCACATTTCCCCACTGTGATATTACAGTGTTCCACTCTGATATAACAGTGCTCCAATGTGACATCACAATTAACCTCTGTGATATAACAATTCTCTACTGTGATGATACAGTATCCTAATGTGACATGACAAAGCCCCACTGTAATTTCACAATGCCACACTGTGATATGAAAATGCTCCGCTGTTCATCACATAGCTCCTTTGTGACATTGCAGTGCCCCATTGTGACATCACAATGCTCATCTGTGACAACAAAATGACCCACTGTATCATCACAAAGCCCACTGTCAAATCACAGTTCCTCACTGTCTCCTCAAAATCACCAACAGTGAAATGCCAAAGCCCAACTGTTGTATCACAATGCTCACTGTCTGAAAAAAAATGCACCAAAGTGACATCAAAAATCCCCACTTTTACATAACAATGCCCCATGATGAAACCACAGTACTCCATTATAAATTTAAATAAACTCACTGTGACATCACAAGGTTCCACTGCAACATTATAGTATCCCACTGTGACATAACACACACCTGACATTTGGTTACCTGGATTTCCTAAACCCCCTTTCCCCGCCAGATGCTCCACTGTGAAGTCACAATGCCCCACTCTCATCATAATGTCTAACTGACAAGACAGCTGAATTGTAACTTCATAATGTCCCAATGTGACTTCACATTGCCTTACTGTGACATCACAGTGTACCATTGTGATTCAGCAATGCTCCACTGTGACATCACAATACCCAATGTCACATCACAATGCTCAACTGTGACATCAAGAAGCTCCACTTTTATTTTACAATGGTGCATTGTGATACACAAAGCCCAATTGTGACATAATATTAACCTAATGTGGCATTATTATGCCCCACTGTGATAAAACAATGCTCCACTGTGACAAAACAACACCCTAATGGTACATCATAAAGCCCCACTGTGATTTCACAATGCCCTCACTGTGATATCACAATGTCCACTGTTCAACACAAAGCCACTCTGTGACTCACAATAAACTATTGTGATATCACAGTGGTCTACTGTGACACCACACTGCTTCACTCCATCATCATAAAGTCCAACTGTGACATCACCAAGCTGAACTGAAACATTGTAATGTCCCAGTGGGATAATACAATGCCCTATTGGGACATCCCAAAGTCCCTATGTGATTTCACAATATTCCACTGTGACATCACAATGACTCACTGTCTTATGATAACGAGCATATATGACATCAGAATGCTCCCATATAACATTATAAAACCAGCTTTTTCATCAAAATCCTCCATTGTAACATAATGATCCACTGTGACATCACATTGCCCCAATGTGACATCACAGTTTCCCACTGTGCTATAACAATGCTCCACTCTAATGTCACAATATCTAATGTCACATGACAATTCTGAGCTGCAATGTCACAATATACTATTGTGATATCACAAAGCACCACTCTGATTTCATAATGCTCCACTGTGATACAAAAAGCCCGATTTTGACATCACTGTGCCACACTGTGACATCACAATGACCCACTGTGCTATTACAATGCTCCATTGTGTCATCATAATAACTTAATGTGACATTATAAAGGTCCACTGTGATTTTTACAAGGTCCCACTGTGATATCACAATGCTCCACTGTTCATGATAATTTTCTCTATAACATCAAAATTCCCAACTGATATACCATAATTCAATACTGTTATATCCCAATAGTATACTGTGATATCACATTGCCCATCAGTCTCATCACAATACCCCACTGTGACATCACAATATACCACAGAGACATTACAAAGCTCAGGTTTGATTTTGCAAAGCCCCACTATGACATCACAGTCCATGGTGACATCAAAATGCCCCACTTTGATATCACAAAGCCCCACTGTATCATCGTTGTTTCCCACTGTGACATCACAGGGCCCTATTATGACACCACAAAGATCCACTGTGACAACACAAAGCCCCAATGTAACATCACAATAGTACAATATGGCATGACAATGCCCCACTATGATATCACAACATTCCACTGTGTCATCACAATATCTCAGTGCCTCATCACAATGCCCAATAGGAACTTCACAGTAATTCACAATCTCATTACAATGCCCAACTATAGCATCACAATGCTCCAATATGATATTGTAATTCTCAACTTGCTCATCATTGTTCCCCATTCTGATACCAAAGTACCCCGTGATTTCACAATGCCCCACTTTGATACTACAATGCACCACTGACATAAAAAAGCCCAACTATTATATAACAATGCCCCACTGTAATATAAATTCCCCACTGTCACACCACAATGTCCAACAGTGACATCACAATGCCCTACTGTGACATCAACAAGCACCACAGTTTCTTCAAATGTCCCATGTTGATATCACAGTGCTCCACTGAAACATCACAATGTTCTACTGTGACATCATCATGCTCAACTGTCACATCACAATAACCCAGTGTTACAACACAGTGCCCACTGTGACATCACAATACACTAATGTGACATTTCAAAGGCACACTCTAAATCACAATTCTAACTGTCTCATAATAATGTCCAGCTATGGTATCACAATGCTCCAATGTGATATAATAATACCCAACTTGTTCATCACAATTTCCCCTGTGATATCACAATGACTCATTGTCTCATTACAATCCTCAACTGTGACATCACAAAGCCCCACTATGATTTCACAAAACCCCATTGTGACATCATAGTGTCCCACTGTGACATCAAAATGCCCCATTGTGATATAACAATGTTCCACTGTGACATCATAATACCCTCATTGACATATCACAATAATCCACAGTGACATCACTAAGCTCCACCATCACATCATAATTTTCCAGTATAAAGTCACAATCCCCGAATGTTATACCACAATTCCAAACTGTAATATCACAAAACCACACTATGACATTACAATGCCCTATTGTGACATCACAAAGCACCAGTGTGATTTCACAATTCCCTACTGTGATATCACAATGCTCCACTGTGGTAGTTTGAATATATGGCCACCAATATATTCAGGGTTTAATTAGTTTGTAGTTTTCATCTGTAGCCATCTTGCTGGAGGTGGTGTCACTAGGTGGATTTTAGGGTCCAGCCCTAAGGTGTGGTGGTGGTTTGAGATTCCAATAAAAAGATGTGCAAAGTGACTAGCTGGAGTTTTTGAAGTGTGCTGTGTGGCTTTTGCATTGGGGCCTCTCTGTGTGTTTGGTCCTGTGAAAACAGACCAGCTTCTTCTGCCATTATGGGACTTCCCCTGGTTATGTAAATTTCAATAAATCCCTTCCTCCATAACTGTGCCTGGTCTGGAAGTTCATCTCAGTGAACCTGAACCTGTCTTCTACAGAAGCTGGAACAACAAGTGGGGTGAGCTGAACCTGACGATGTGGGGTTTGGTCTTTTGGAACCTTTGTTTTGGAGGAAAGGGAATTGGTCCTGGCAAGTGAAGATGTCTTCTGGAGTGGTAAGCCATGTTTTATGGACTATTCTGATGAGAATTTGATAATGCTAAGTTCAGACACTAATGAACTTCTAAGCTTGGCTCATGAGCTTTCTAAGGGGAAAGGAAGACTTCAGACGACTTTGTTGGAACTGAGCTACTGACATAAGAGCTAGTTGTGTTCTACTGTTCAGTTCCAGAGAGTTTGATTAAGGTTAAATTTGTAATGGACTGATGTGCTTGGCTAAAGATATTAGAATGAGAGACTTAAGATTTTACATCAGAAAACCTCAAGCAAGTTAAAATTAGAGGCACTGAGACTGGTTTTAGGCTACTAAAGCTGCTATTGTCAACACATTAATAATCTTAAGAAAGATGACCCAACTACTTTACATTAAAACAATGGAAAAGATGCCTGAGGATAGGCTATTAGAAATGCAAACTCTTTTGGAAAGAGTTGAGTGGAGAAGGAACCTACTTTTCAAGGTTATGATTTATTTTGTCCCTGAATTAAGAATATGGCTGTGTCTTGCACATCTGGTATTAGTTTTGGAAGCACAAAAAAAAATGCATGAAGTGGTCATGAATTACACATGGTTCCAGGAGCCACTGGTGAGATGTGGCAGGAGGCAGGAGACAGGAGACAGGGCATGATGTTCTGATAGGCTGAAAGAACCTTTATAAGATGGACCATGGTTTGCATGGAGACCTGAAGATATTTTGGATATGCCAGGGCTACAAGAGGCACCATGGAGTACACTTTTGTCCTGGGATAGATATGTAAGTGTTCCCCTGCCTACTCTGCCTCATGTGACATCATGACATATATATATTATTGACACCTTTTATACATACAGACAACATACCATGGTATTTCCCTCCACTCCCCCACTTTACCCTTCATAGCTCTGCTCTCCATCATATCCCCTCCCTCTCTCCATTAATCTCTCCTTTAATTTGATGTCATCATGTTTTCCTCCTAGTATGAGGGTCTTGTGTCTGGTGGTTGAGTAAGGTTATATGCTATATGTCCATTCCTGCTGTCCTATTCATGCCTGCCCTCTATAACCAATCACATTGTCTTTATTGACATATCTGTTCCTGTAACTACCCCTCGCTTGTCAAGAAAGGTAGCCCTGAATCTATGGGATGCACAGAGTGTGTGAGACAGTGGGCTTGGATAAAAGGGGAAAGAAAAATTCCCTTTGCATAGTAGACCACAGCGTCCTCCCCTCTGATTTTCTCTACCAAGTTCTCTGACGTGTAAAAGCAGGATAGCCAGTTATGTAGATTGAATGTGGACACATACAGATCACATGTCTCTTTTAGGAAGACACTTCGGCCAGGGGATACTGAGGGCACCAAAACCAAGTGGTCAAGTTCAGATGTTCTGCAATAACATGAAGGATGTCCCCATGTGTGAGTGAGGCTCTATTTCATGTACAAGGTGTCCTCATGTACATCATCCCATATGGCCCTCAACAGCATCTGTGAAGACCAGATGTCAGTGGTTTCCTGTGAGATGATGAACATCCAGGATGAAAGACTGTCAGATCAAAACTATAACTCCAAATCAACAATATACAACTCCTTTGTGTACATCGCACTTGGGAGGTGTGTGAGTAGCACCCACTGCCCAGGTTGGGCATCACTGCTATTAGCGAGTAGAGCATCAGCTCTGAGAAGTGACTTAAGTCTCAATGTGTTCTGTGAGTCTGTCCTCTCTGAGCTGTTTCTGAGACAGATTGTGCCCTCATATGACACCTTCATATCATAGACCTGACACCTTATGACAATGACAGGAGGGGCAAACTGGAATAATCAGGCCCAAGAGGCAGGGTCCTACCCTTAACTGCTTTCTTCCTTTCTCAGCCATGCCCTGCCCCTGTGAACAGAAAGGATAGAATAAGTAGTTGGAGTTTATTCACTTTGTCTCTCGGATGTGTGGAGTTTCATTTACCTGGAATGTACCATTAAATTAACAAGATTTATTCGTTCATTTTATTAATTTTCAGAGGTGATTGAACAAGTTCTGTTTGCTCTATTGTAACTATGGAGAATCTTGTATGTTAGGTCCACACTTGGTGTTTTCAGTCAGAAATCTTGTGCTCATCCATGGTATCTGAGGTCAGCAGTCAGCAATGCTCCCCCTGAGGACCCTGGATCCTGGGGACAAAGCTCAGGCTCCAGGCTCTGACCGGGACCCTCAGCTGTCAGCACTGCTCTCCAATCAGCAGGAAGGTGGAAATGTGCATGTCCTCAAGTGTAAAGAGATCCTGTTCCCCCTCAGAGGACTTCCACTTCTTACAGAGGCAGTAAAACCAGGAATCAGTGTTGTTGGCTACATTATCCTGGCCTTTTCATTGACACAAGTAGAGGCAGCTTGTAGGCTCCAGATAAAAACCTTATATCTCCACTTGCTTCTCACACACGTACATACAGCTCAGCCTCATGGGCCATGAATATTTCTGTCCTCTTCTCTGTGTCCCATCTCCAAGAAAAAATGCATTCAGTAACACAAGAACAGAAATGAGAAACATAAATATAAATAAATAAACCTCTCAGGAAGTCATCATACTTCCTTACCTTTCTGATGTCCTTAATTTTTCAGGGTGATGGTAAGAATAGTGTGAGTATCAGGTACTACAGGTAATCAAGGAGCAACCCCACTATTATGAGAAAGGTGCAGTTGGGAGTCTGTGTACAAGAAAGTTGAGCCAAAGCTCAGCCATGGTTTAGTATGGCTATCCAGAAAAGAGAGAAACTTCTCTATAGTCTGAATTTCAAGGCTGACGGAGATAACTGAGTTCTGAGGTTGCCTGGGAAGCAGCAGGTCTGCATCATAATGTAGGGAAGAGTCACAGAGGGCTTCTGAGGGTGGGGGAGGGGACACCTCAGCCCCTTCTCCATACCACAAGCCCTGCAGAGCCTTCTTTCCAAGGGTCCTGCTCCATTTTCACATACATATGTATATGTATATATATTTGACAACTTGTATACTTACAGACAACAAACCATGGTATTACCCTCCCCTCCCCCACCTCCCCTTCATAGCTCTGCTCTCCATCATATCCCCTCCCTCTCTCCATTAGTCTTTCTTTTAATTTGATGTCATCATCTTTTCCTCCTAGTATGAGGGTCTTGTGTAGGTACTGCTAGACACTGTAAGGTCTTGGATATCGAGGCTAATTTCTTTCCAGACTCTTGTATGTAAGAAGTGGTACCTTTCCTTTGGCTCTTCCATTCTTTCCACCACCCCTTCCGCAATGGACACTGAGCCTTAGCGGGTGTGAGGTGAGGTGTTTCAGTGACGGACACATCTCTGTCCCTTCTCAGCACTATATTGCCTTTTGTGTCATCCCAGTGGTCATCACCATCTGAAAAGAGAAGCTTCTCTAACCAGAAGTGAGAGTATCCTGCTCCATTTTTCATTCACCTGTTCCTCATATCATGTTCCTCAGGGAACTTTTCCATGTGCATCCAGTTGTTCCTCAGTCCCTTTTACTTTTCACAGTCTTTGATTTGTAACGTACCAATTCCCTTGCTTACAGGAAGTTTTGGGTTTTGCCATACATTTGAGTCTCAGGAGCAAGCAAATTGTCCTCCAGTATATCTTACCTACTTCAGGAATGTTTTTCCCTTTCACTAGTTTAAGATGCAGAACACAAATTATTTTACATTTATATATCATAATGAGTATAAAATAGAAAATGCATGTGATTCAGTCACCCTGCAATGGCTTTAATAAGAAGGATGTACTTAAATCACAAAACTAAAATAAATACAGAATTTATGTACCTGATTAGAACTTCAAGCATGCTTGTGTGTCAAGTTATATATTTTTCCTTCATTCAGCCAAACTTCAGGCATTGTTCAATACACACACACACACACACACACACACACACACACTTCCTTTGACAGACCAGTAGAGTGTTTTCATACCTAAGAAAAATAAATAATTCCTCCTTTACTTACATTGTCTCACTTTTTGACCCCAGCACTACCAAAACTACAGAGTTCTGTAACAGTTCACTTCAGCAATTTCTTAAGAGCTATATCATTCTCTTAAGGTATTATTAACTGACAATAAGCTAAGGGTTACATTCCACAGTCCTTGGTGTCAGAGTTGGTCACAGAAGGGTTAAAGGAAGACCCATCGGATTGAGAAGCATTCCTTGATAAACCATGTGGACCATGTAACTCTGATCTTTTCTGAATATGTGCCACCATGAGAGAATGTTTAAGAATTTGTCTGCATAATCATCTAGTAATGTCTGAAACTGAATAGCCTACCAATAACAACGTCTTTAAGCAGAGCTCCTCTGATGTACATAATCTCCAAATTCCACACCTAACAGTAGCAGACATGGGCTACAGGGAATGTGTGTTCTTCATGGACTTTGCACATAGTGAGAAAAGGGTGCTAACGTGTTTCAAATTCAAATTCAGTTTTTCAGCTATCCAAATTCCTATTTCCATTCAAATTCATCTGGATAGCTCTAGACTTAGCCTCCTACCGAAATCGGATGGGACACAAGAGGGTGTGGCCCAGAAGGAAAATTCCTGAAACCAATCTCTCTATAGGAAAGAGAAGATAAGGGTAAGCTTGCTCCCAGCCTCCTAAAGACTGATATTTTTTTTTCTGTTCTTTTCCCATTCAGGGAATTGTTTATTTGAGAATGATCATGTAGAAGTTAGACCCTGCACTGCGATAACAGTTCTTTGTTTGTTTGCAAGGTGGGGTGGGAATGGATTGCATTCTACAATAACATCTTGTCTAGTAAAAAGCAAAAATGTTTGATCCCTCAACAAACCCATGGTCTGTGACCCTTGCTACATGAGTCCAAGTAAAGGGATAAGTGAATGGCCTAAGGAACTGACTACTCAATCTGTCCATAATATCCATGAGCTCATTAATGAACTGTGATGGCAGAAGCTGGTTCAACTCTGATTCACTGTAAGCATTCCAGAACTGTTTTGTGAAGAAGGCACTGAAGTGAAATTTATGCACCATCCTTCTTTCTACTTTCTCATCTCCAGCGACAAATTCCTATTTCAAATTTAATTATTTATTTAGTTTTAAGTTTTTAAATTTGACTTATTCATTTGAGAGAGAGTGAAAGAGATGAGAGAGAGAGAACAAGCGAGCACTGGTGCCCCAGAGCTTCCAGCCACTGCAAACAAACTCTAGGCACATGTGCCACCTTGTGCATATAGCTTAGATGGGTCCTGGGGAATTGAACCTTGGTCTTTTGGCTTTGCAGAACAATACTTTGTAAGCCATCTTTTCAAGCCCCATTTCAAATTTAAATAAAACTGAGTAATATGAGCCCTTGGACTCAAGAGTATGGCATGTTCTGTGTACAAAAGCAATAGCATGCCATGCAATGATCTTTGAAGTGTTTTGATCTGTATACAATCTTCAAAATAAAATGTATGACTTCTCCCTTTCTTCACATAAAGAATTTTTCCCTAAGTCCCTCAAGTGGTACGTTTATATTAGATTTAAGCCCATATTGATCCAGCATTTCTACAATTGAGCTGAACCACTACTCAACTGCTAAGTACAGAAATTACCTGGACTGTGGATTCAATGAGGAATGCAGAATCCAACCAGAAACATTGAGCCCTCCAAAGTATGCTCTGGGCTTGGGTGACAGCTTGATCATTAACGTGTGTGCCTCATAAGCATGCAGTCCTAAGTTCAAGACACAGAAGCTCCATTAGAAAGATGGACAGAAGTGACTGGAGTGCTCAGGACTGCAATATCTCTATCACACCTTCCAAGGCTCAGGGTCTAATGTGGAAGACGTGGTGGAAAGAATGTAAGAGCCAAAGGAAGAGTAGGACTCCTTTCAACGTGCTCCCTCCAGACATAAAATGGACTGGATATCCATGACCTCACAGTGCCTGACACTATGTATATGAGACCATCATAAGAGGAGGAAAAGGATAGACTTCCGGCCAAGATGGTGACCGCCTAGCTCCGCTGCAAATCCCGGAGAAAGAAAGGCAAGATATTAAGGGTATATAGTGGCTTTTAGGGGAGAGAAATCTGGGAGGGCACAGAGGTGGGGGAACAGGGAATCGCGGATCTCCTCGCGGGCGGGTAGGCACCCCTCACCCCAAATAACCGCCGCGTTCACAGCACCGACCCTACCCCTGCTGCTGTGCTGGCAGCCTCTGCTGCACCGGAGCCCACACGAGCCCACACGGCTGCCACCGCATGCCGATTGTTCCATGCGTGCGGAAGCTGAGACTGCTCCGCACTCTCTTCCACTCACCCACTTACTGAGCGTGCCCAGTCCCACAGCAGGTGCCACGCAAGCTCAGACTGTGTCTCTTGCTTGCACCAGCTCAGGTGCCATCCCTTACCTGTCTGCCACGCCGGCCGTCCTCCATTGTCCTGTGGCAGGGGAGTGCAGACTGCTTCCCGTTCCCAGCGTTCCCAGCCAGAGTTTAGACGGCTTCAGTGCTTGGTGTCTCAGTGCCACTCCTAGCTCGAACGCAGGAAGCTTTGGCACATTACCACTTGAGAACTCAGGCAACTTTGGCGCCCCTGCCAGGCAGTAGATAGGCAGCTTTGGCAAGTGAGATTGTTCCCTGCATGCAGAAGCTTAGACTGCTCCGCACTCTCTTCCACTCGCCCACGTACTGAGCGTGCCCAGTCCCACAGCAGGTGCCACGCAGGCTCAGACTGTGTCTCTTGCTGGCGCCAGCTCAGGTGCCGTCCCCTACCTTTCTGCCGCTCCGGCCATCCTCAATTGTTCTGTGGCGGGGGAGTGCAGACTGCTTCCGGTTCCCAGTGTACCCAGCCAGAGTTCGGGCGGCTTCAGTGCTTGGTGCCTCAGTGCCACTCCTAGCTCGAACGCAGGCAGCTTTGGCACATTACCGCGTGAGAACTCAGGCAACTATGGCACCCCTCCCAGGCAGCAGATAGGCGGCTTTGTCAAGTGACAGCCAAAGCCCAGGCTTCCTGGCAACTCCCCAGGCTGCATAAGATTCCCATTGTTCTTGAGCCCACGCTGATACACCCACCTATATGCCCATAAACTGTCATGGGCAGAACACAGCACAAAAGAAATAACATGAAAAATCAAATGCAAGAAAATCCAGTTAGATCACCTAGTCCCACCATGAATACATCTAACCAAAACATAGAAGAACCAATAGGACCAGAACACCAAATTGAAGCTATGAGCAATGCAACCCTGACCAACCTACTGGTAGAACTTGCAGGAAAGCAACAAAGGGCCGACAATCGTGTGGATGCTGCCATCACTAAACTAGAACTAATAGATAAGAAATTGGAAGGATTTCAAAGAGAGTTAAGAGATTTGAGGGAGAGTGAAAAAAAAAGAAGACCTTAAAAATCAGCTGGCCATGCTAAATGAAGACATAAAGAAATGCAAGGATGAACTCCAAGAATCATCAAGAAAATCAGAAAATGATGTGAAAAGGGAGCTTGACAGAGGGATGGAAATTATACATAGAACAGTAGTAGAAAATGCAAACTTAATTGAACAAGTCCAAAACTCGCTAGAAGCTCTCAAGAATAGAGTCAGCCAAGTGGAGGATAGAAACTCTGATCTGAAAGACAAGATGGAAGAAACAGTTAGAGAATTGAAAGATTTCAGTAAGTTCAAAACCTCCTGTGAACAGAACATGAGGGAATTGTGGGATACACTTAAACGTCCCAATATCAGGATCATTGGAATACCAGCAGGAGAAGAAATTCAGATCAAAGGCATGGAGAAGTTATTTAACCAAATAATTGAAGAAAACTTCCCCAGACTCTTAAAAGAAAGGCCCAACAAGAAACAAGAAGCCAATAGAACTCCCAACAGACTGGACCAAAGGACAAACTCTCCAAGACATATTGTCATTAAGACTCTAAACATTGACACCAAAGAGAAAATCCTAAAGGCAGCTATGGAAAAACAGCACACCACCTTCAAAGGTAACCCCATCAGAATTACTTCAGACTTCTCAATGGAAACCCTGAAAGCTAGAAGGGCCTGGAATGAAACACTACAAAGTCTAAGAACCCATGGCTTCCAACCCAATCTACTCTACCCAGCAAAAGTATCCCTCAAAATAGATGGTGAAAGAAAAACATTCCACGACAAAACTCAGCTTTACAAATATATGAACACAACACCAAACCTACAGAGAGTATTTCAGGCAATTCTCCACAGAGAAGAAAAAAATAATCAAACACAATTGCCTACAAGAAGCAGATCACGACAACCAAACTCAGAGTAGGCACAAAAAACTTCAATGTCCATGAAAACACCAACGCACATTTACCATCACAATATGGCAGGAATCAAATCAAATCTCACAGTCATTACCCTAAATATTAATGGCCTTCATTCACCCATCAAGAGACACAAGCTAATAGGACGGATCAAAAAATTAGACCCCTCAATCTGTTGCCTCCAAGAAACCCACCTCACCATTAAAGACAGACATCTCCTCACGATGAAAGGGTGGAAAACAGTATTCCAAGCAAATGGAAATAAGAAACAAGCAGGTGTAGCTATATTAATATCGGATAAAATAGACTTCAAATGAGAAATAATCTAAAAAGACAAAGAAGGCCACTTCCTACTTATCAAGGGAACGATCCATCAAGAGGATATTACAATCATAAATCTGTATGGACCAAACACAGGGGCACCACAGTTCATAAAGCAAAACCTACTTGACAATAAAACAGAAATAACCACAAACACCATCATAGCTGGGGACTTCAATACACCATTATCAGTAATAGACAGATCATACAAACAGAAAATCAACAGGGAAGTAAGAGAGCTCAAAAATACCATAGATCACTTAGACCTAAGGGTCATCTACAGAACCTACCATCCCAAATCCGCAGATTACACATTCTTCTCAGCAGCCCATGGAACATTCTCTAAAATAGACCATATACTGGGTCACAAAGACAGCCTCCACATATTTAGGAAGATTGACATAATTCCCTGCATGACATCAGATCACAATGTTATATTGCCAGAAATCAACAACAAAAGACCCACCAAGAATCCCAAAGACACCTGGAAACTGAACAGCACACTTTAAAACAATAAATTGATAGTAGATGAAATAAAAAATGAAATTGCAAAATTTCTGGAACTGAACGACAATGAGAACACATCGTACCGAAACATATGGGACACAATGAAGGCGGTCCTCAGGGGAAAATTCATAGCACTCATTGCCTTCGTAAGAAAGACAGAAAGGTCCCAAATCAACGACCTAACCATTCACCTAAAGGCTCTTGAAAAACAAGAAAAATCCAACCCAAACAGCTCCAGAAGGAAAGAAATAATTAAAATCAGAGCAGAAATCAATGAACTGGAAACGAAGGAAACAATTAAGACAATTGACAAACCAAAGAGCTGGTTCTTTGAAAAATAAACAAGATTGACAAACCCCTGGCCAATCTGATCAAGCAAAAAAAGGTGAAGCTTCTAATTAATAAAATTCAAAATGAAAAAGGAGAGATCACAACAGACATAAGTGAAATTGGGAGAATCATCAGGACTTATTTCAAAAACCTCTACTCCACAAAACTGGATAATGTAGAGGAGATGGATAAATTCTTGGACGCATACCATCTACCAAAGCTAAACACAGAGCAGATTAATCACCTCATTCAACCCATCACACTCATGGAGATTGAAAAAGTAAAAAAACAAAACCTCCCAAAAAAGAAGAGTCCAGGACCAGATGGCTTCTCAGCTGAATTCTATCAAACCTTCATAGAAGAACTTAGACCAATCTTCCTCAAACTCTGCCACACTACTGGTGAATAGGGAAAGCCACCCAATCCTCGTATGAAGCTAGCATCACCCTAATTCCAAAACCAGGCAGAGATGCCAGAAGGAAAGAAAACTACTGGCCTATTTCCCTGATGAATTTAGATGCAAAGATCCTAAACAAAATCCTTGCAAACCGAATCCAAAAACACATCAAAAGCATTATCCACCTTGACCAAGTGGGATTCATCCCAGGAACACAGGGGTGGTTCAACATATGGAAACCTGTCAATGTAATACACCACATAAACAAGCTTAAACATAAAAACCACATGAGCATTTCGATAGATGCAGAAAAGGCCTTTGACAAGATTCAACATCACTTCATGATCACAACATTGGAGAGAACTGGCATGGTTGGTTCACATCTTAACCTAATAAAGGCAAAATGCGAAGCTCCTAAGGCCCAAATAATACTTAATGGAGAGAGGCTGGAGGAATTCCCATTAAGATCAGGAATAAGACAGGGTTGTCCACTCTCACCTTTGCTTTTCCATACAGTAATGGAAGTCCTAGCTCAATCAATAACAGCAGAAGGAAATAAAAGGGATACAATTTGGAAAGGAAGATGTTAAGTTAGCTTTATTCGCTGATGACATGATTATATATGTAAGAGACCCGAGAGACTCCATCCCAAAACTCCTGAAGGTGATTAACTCCTACAGCAAAGTAGCAGGATACAAAATCAATGCACATAAATCATAACTTCCTTTATGCAAAGGACAAAGATACAGAAAAAGAAATAAGGGACATAGTCCCATTTTCAATTGCAACAACAAAAAAAATACCTTGGAATAACGATAACCAAGGAAGTGAAAGATCTATACAATAAAAACATAAAAACACTCAAAAAAGAAATTGAGGCGGACTTGAGAAAATTGAAAGACCTCCCATGTTCCTGGATAGGCAGAATTAACATTGTGAAGATGACAATCCTACCAAAGGCAATATACAGATTTAATGCAATTCCAATTAAAACCCCTACCTTGTTCTTCACAGAGATAGAAAAAATGATCTCAAATTTCATATGGAAGGGCAGAAGGCCTCGCATTTCCAAACATATCCTCAGCAAAAGAAATACCTCTGGAGGCATCACCATACCTGATCTAAAGCTATATTAGAAAGTCATAGTAATAAAAACAGCATGGTACTGGCATAAAAACAGGAGTATAGATCAATGGAGTAGACTTGAGGATCCAGACTTTGGATCAAGCAACTATAGCTACTTGATATTCGATAAAGGCCCAAACAATATAGGCTGGAAAAAAGACAGCATCTTCAACAAATGGTGCTGGACAAACTGGATAACCATATGGAGGAAACTGAAACTTGAACCACACATTTCACCATGCACTACACTCAAGTCGAAATGGATCAAATATCTCAATATAAGACAAGAAACTCGAATACTACTGGAAGAAAATTTAGGAAGTACTTTCCATGATATAGGAATGGAAAAAGACTTCCTGAACAAAACCCCAGTAGCTCATGAACTTAAACCGTCACTCAACCAATGGGACCACATGAAGCTGAAGAGTTTCTTCACAGACAAGCATACAATAAGCAAAGCCAATAGATTACCCACAGAATGGGAGAAATTATTTGTGGGTTATTCAACTGATAGAGGCCTAATCTCTAGAATCTACAAAGAACTCAAACTCTAAACAGTAAAAAGTCAGACACACCACTCACAAAATGGGGCAAAGAGCTGAACAGGCAATTCACAGAGGAAGAAATAGAAATGGCAAACATACACTTAAAAAATGTTCATCATCTCTAATCATCAAGAAATGCAAATTAAAACAACTATGAGATTCCACCATACACCAATAAGGATAGCAAACATCAAAAAATCAAATAAAAATAAATGCCGGTGAGGATGAGGAGACGTAGGAACCCTCATCCACTGTTGGTGGGAATGTAGGATGGTACAACCACTTTGGAAAGCAATATGGAGACTGCTGAAAAAGCTGAGTATAGAGATACCAACAGACCCAGTTATTCCCTTACTGGGCATCTACCCTAATACCTTTAAAGCACAGACTAAAGGGATTTGCTCAACCATGTTTATAGCGGCTCAATTTGTAATAGCTAAGAGCTGGAATCAATCCAGATGTCCATCACTAGAAGATTGAATAATTAATATGTGGTATACCTACACAATGGAATTCTATACAGCAGTAAGAAAAAATGACACAATGAAATTTGAGGAAAAATGGTTGAACCTGGAACAGATCATTCTCAGTGAACTTACACAATCACAGAAAAAAAAAAATCGCCACATAGTCTCACTCATCTACAGCACCTAACCTGCATCTACCCAAGATACATTAAATACCCAACAAGCACCTCCTAGACTGGACACTAGGATGGAAGGGGAGTGAGGGGAGGGCATCAAAGGGCTGGGAAACACAAATCTAGACCCAAACTGCAATGGTACCATAATCTTCTACTTACTAAAAGACAGACCGAATGGCTGATCCTCAGCCGGCCCTTACAGGGAACACCTGAACCACAAGACACTGGAGAGGGTTAGATTAAGACTAACCTTAATCTCCTACATGTTCCCTCCCTCACTTCCCCTCTCCCTCCCTCTCTCTCTCTTATCTCTAACTCTTGTATATTAGTTAGCTTTTTCCTCATTTTCTTAGTGGGTACTGACCTGTAACTCCCAGATCCATCATGGTGCTATCATCCAAAATGACGTTTTGATCCTAGAGACCTACAAGGTTTCCTAAAAGACAGACAGATTTCTGTCAGAGTACTTGATGACTCACCAAAGGCTAGTGGTAAGACCCTACTGCTGAAGATACCTATTTGATTGACAAGCAAAATAGAATGGCATGGCTGGAAGTTGGAAGAGAGTCAGTCCCCAGACAGTCAGCGCGTCTAGTGCCAGAAGGTGCTACATGGGTGACTGGGGGAATATGACCAATATCTGTTGAAGCAACGCATGGTCTAACCTACTTAGCAGCAAATAACTTGGTGTGATGCCCACACAAGTGCAGTGGTGGCACACAGCCATGGTGGGGAACCAGCTGCTCTCAATTTGCCTAACTGATCCGCTCACTGGTATGGGACCCATAGCTGGAGCTGGGAAACAAGTCAGAACCAGATCCAAACGTAAGCCCACTCTCCAATATCAAGCTACCATGAATTGTGGGCTACAAGAGGGCCTACACGTATTAAATTCTCTGTTAAAATAAATAGTAAGGGTTATTTCATTTTTTCTGGTGCTAACTTACTCTCCATTGGAGAATCTGCTTCTCTTTTTCAGATAGATGTAGATCCTAAGGAGAGAGCCACCCCATCATACCTCAAAAGGGCCCTGACTGTAACTAAGAAAAATTGGAGAAACAAGCAAGGGGGCTGTTTTCCTGACGAACTGGATACCAGCACAAGAGGGAAGGAGATCAGCACAGAGAAAAATCAACTCCTACCAAATCAGAGAGCCAGAGCCTCAGAGGCCCCCAACACCTCATCACTGAAGCAGACCAAAAATGAACCCAACATGGCTCAGGGAAATTTTGCGGAGGAGGGGGCGAAAGAATGTCAGAGTCACATGTTGGGTCATGATATGCAGAAACATTCAGGTTATCCATAACTGTGGGCTAACTGCACAATGCATGACCCGTATACCTCAACAAGGAGGGGCCAAGGGGAGGGGATAGGTCACTTAGGAGCCTAATAATGGTACCAAACTGACTGTATTTGCTGAATACAGAACTGACTAATAAAGAAAAAAGAAAGAAAAAACGTAAAAATGAAAAAAGAAGAGGAGGAAAAGATCATGATATCAAAATAAAAGATAGACTGATTGAGATGGGGAGGGGATATGATGGAGAATGGAATTTCAAAGGGGAAAGGGGGGGAGGGCATTACCACGGGTTTGTGTTTTTTATAATCATGGAAGATGTTAACAAAAATTTGAAGGAAAAAAAAAGTGGGGCAAGGTGATGGCTCAGAGCTAAGAGCCTTTGCCACTAAAGCATGAGAAAAGTTCAAGCTATAAACTTCCAATCTGACTCCTCAGAACCTGTGTACAAAGGTGAATATGGGTAAAAATATATGTAACCCCAGCCCATGGTGGGTGGAAGGTGGAGTTCAAGAGTAGCTGGGTTTTCTTGACGGACTGTAGCTGCAGCTTGAGGGAAAGACTCCATCTCAAGGAAAGTAATACACGGATGAGTGTTACAAGATGGACACTGAAAGGAATACCCTCTTGCCTATGTTCACACATACAAAAAAGGAAAGGATTAAAAACTGGAATTGAAGATATGCCGCCAGTGTAAAATGCTTGCTTTCAACCTTGCTGGCCTGAGTTTCATTCCCTGGCACCTACATAAAGCCAAACTCAAATGGCTCACATATCTGTGATCCCAACATACATATGTCAATGTGAGGTGGAACCAGGAAAATTTGGAAACTCAAAGACCAGCTAAACTGGAATAGAAAAAACAAGGGAGACCTTGATTCAAGCATGGTGCATGCAGAAGTCAAACACTCCAATCCTCCATGCCATGCAGTGGTATGCGCAGTACCCATACACACATTCACACACCACATGCCTGCACACACACACACACACACACACACACACACACACACACACGCACTTAAAAAAACTGAGTATGGTTGTGCAAAATTGTACTCCCACTGCTAGCTAGCAGTAGGAATCTCAGAAGCTCATTGGCTGACTACTCCAGCCTACATGGCAAGCTGCCAACCACTGTTGAGAACTGTCTAACAAAAAGGTGGAGAGTATTATGAGAAATGATACTCAAAGTTGGCCTCTGGCCCTCTACACACATGCATAAACTCATTCATATGTTTATGTCCATACATACAAACATACACACACACACACACACACACACACACACACACACACACACGTAAACTTCCTGTGGTTTGTATGCACAATTCTCTGGTTATGAAGTGTATTTCTGACTTTACTCACAGTCTTTTGTAGTAACTAAGGTCAGCACTGCCCTAAGATCACACATACCAAATATCACTGCTTTTGTCGGTGAACCATACACACCCACACCCAGCTGAATGCATGGTAGCATTTTGCTAGGGCTTGTCCTCACCATCAGCTCCAGAATCCCCCAGGAGCAGAGGCCACAAGTCTCTCTGTGAAGAAATAAGAACAGCAGCTGAATCTTGGGAAGAAACTTCTTAGATGTCACTAGAGGAAGGCTCTAAAATCCCGCCTAGGTCAGAAATGCATGGCCAGAGACCCCAAGCTCCTGACCCTCACATTTCCCACACAA
The DNA here is from genome assembly GCA_036346955.1 of Dipus sagitta. Classification (NCBI taxonomy): domain Eukaryota; kingdom Metazoa; phylum Chordata; class Mammalia; order Rodentia; family Dipodidae; genus Dipus; species Dipus sagitta. Next base: position 4,737,117 of record CM070791.1, on the reverse strand, counting down.
CGTAAAGCCAGACATCCTGATGGGACAACACAGCTAATCTCAAAGGGTAGGGTTCTTTAATTGACCCTGTTGAGACTATACTAGTAGGGTCTATGGTATATAGCTAACTTCATTTGCTCAGTGATGCCTGCTCTTTTACCCTCTTACCAAAAAGAGGGAGAAAAGGGCAAACATTTTTACAAAAATATGATGAAATTATCATAAAAACAGAAAATAATCTGGTCCTAGTGGTGCATGCATTTAATCTCAGCACTGGGGAGGCAGAGGTAGGAGAATCACTCTGAGTTTGAGGCTAGCCTGAGACTACAGTATGTGTTCCCGGTCAGCTGAGGTTTGAGTGAGACCCTAGATCATAAAATCTTTCCCCTCACAATAAATTACATATATCAATAGAAAATAAATCCAGTGTGTTGTTACATGTCTGTTATCCTGCACTTGAGAGGTACAGACAGAAGAATCAGGAGTTCAAGGCCAGCCTTGCCTACATAACAAGTCCAAGGCCTTCCAGGGCTACGTGACACAGTGTCTCAAAACAAAGAGAGAGGAAGAAGGGCTGGAAATTTGGTGGTTATGTGCATTCCTGCACAATCATAAGGGCCTGGGGAACCCTGAGACTGCTGAAGTTCAAATCTCCAGATCCCATGTGAAACAGTTGAGTGTGGCCATATTCGTTTGTCCCTCCAGTCCAGCAGTTGATCATAGACCCAAGAATCAGCAGAGAGATGAAAGCTCAAGAATCAGGGAATAGGAGACTCTAACTCCAAACACAAGGCCTGGCAGAAGAACGATGGAGCAGGACATAGGGTGTTCCACTGAAGCACTGCAAATGAGCAACCTCTGCTGCAGGTGACAAAAGGGCACATGCATGTGCATACACACATCACAACACATTGCACACATGTGCTGAGAAACATTCAGAAAAATAATTTCTACAAACAGCTGGGGATGTAACTCAGAGTGTTGAGTGCTTGACTCACATGCACAAACCCTTCCATTCAAAACTCATCAATGCATAAACCAGACATAGTGGTGCAGGTCTGTTATCCCAACACTGAGGAGGTAGAGGCAGGTGTTCAAGGTCATCCTCAGATAATATACAACTCCTGGTAGCCAGAGATACATGAAACACTATCTCAAAAAAGTAAGGGGCTGGGGACAAGGCCAAGCACTTAAAGGTACTTGCTTGCAAAGCCTGCTGATCTGGGTTTAATTCCTCATTGCTCATGTAAACACAGATGAACAAAGTAGTGCAAATGTCTGCAGTTTGTTTATGGTAGAAAGAGGCTCTAACATGCCTATACTCTGTCTTTCTCTTCCTCCTAAATAAATAGATAAAATTAAAAAGAGTAGGGAGGGAGACAGAGTCTGGCCTGATGGGATGAAAACAGAAAACATGTCTATTCATCTTTCTCTTATCCTAGGCTAACATTTCATTCAAGAGCAGTCCAAGTCACATCTCTTTACTTTAATTTCTTGATTTTTGTTTGTTTTTCTTTGAAAGAAGGTGTAATAGTACAGCTCAGGCTGGGTTCTGACTCACAGTACCCCTCCACCCACAGGCTCCCTAGTGCTGTGCTTCAGCCTACCTCATATGGAGCTATAGGCTCAAGACACCCTACCAGCTATCACATATCTTTAGTTTTTTAAATTTTTACTTAGGTATTTATTTTCCAACAGTGAGAGAGAGGAGAGAGATAGCAAGAGCAAGAGCAAGTGAGAGCGAGTGGGAGAGCGCATTCCAGGCCTCTTGATACTGCAAACAAACTCCCCATGCATGTGCCACTTTTTGCATTTGGCTTTATGTGAATAATGGGGAGCTGAACCCAGGCAAACAAGCACCTTTAACCACAGAGCCATCTTCCTAGCCCTCATGTATTCTTTCAACATGCTGTAACTAATAATTACGGCACAAAAATCATAGTCATGCTGCTATGACAAGACTTGACAACACAGACTTCAGTTGGGTTCTGATTCAGCCTGACCAAGGTGTCCAGGTGAAACTCGGGCAGTGCTTAGTCATGAGTTCCAAGTGTTCCCTCACACTCATTCCTACATATAAAGAAGTTCCAACTGGGGGCCTAAAGTACTTCCTTGCAATGTCCAGTGGCCCAATTTCAATTCCCCAGTATCTTCATAAAGCCAGAGGAACAAAGTGGCATGTGCAGGTGGAGTTCATGTGCAGTGACAAAGAAGGCCTGGCTTGTGTTCTCTCTTTTGTTCCCTCTCTCATCCTCCTCCCAAATAAAAAATAAATAATAAAAGTACCTTAAATATAAGGAAGGTTTCTAACTTTGTCCTCTAAAATTAGAGCAGGTCACTAGGTTTATAATCAACCCATCAAGTTATGTATGTGTACATGTATATTTCTGTGTATATGTATTATGTGACCTATATAACACACCTAGATCAAATTTCTACTGCTCTATCATCATTCTTGCCCTCACAGCATTTGTGTATCCTACACCTGGTTTTAATGGGAGATGATTCTTAGATCCCTGAGTCAAAATCCCACTGGGTGGCTCAACTCCAAGACTGTGTATTGTCTTTAATGTGAGTGCAAATTACTTACAGCTCTGGAAGGCCATCACAGGCAAATAAAATCATTAAGTCATGGTTGACTGCTTATTATTTTGGCTGGAAAAATAATTGATGTATTCAGAGGAAGACACTGGGTAGAATACCATTTTATTTAATAATTCACTAAAGCCATCCCAAAATAAAAGTGTTAATTCATTTACTTTCCCATCTATTGAGAATGCTAAAGAAACACATAACTTCATACATATTAAGATGTACAGTCAAAGACAATCATAATATATGCAAATCAGGTTATGAGGGATATTAACTAAATACACTTCTTGAGAAAGATAATTGTTCAGATTCATGATTTAAACCAGGAACTGGAGGAACATTTGAAGGGAGGGTTGTAATTAATTTTTTAATATACAATTTAACTTGTGCTATATGTATAATTAGAAAATAAATCATAAAAGGGTTAAGCTGATATTAAGTACCTAATTCATAGACTTATACATTTTTAGTTTTTGCCATTTTGCTGATTAAAATGCATACTCTTTAGTATTCCTCATGAACAAATACTTCAACTCTAATTTTTTGATACAAAATGCATTAACAATCCTTTTACATATTACTTAATGATATGAAAAATTATTAAATAAAGTTAGAATTCAGATTTTGAATGCTATTTAGAGTTGACCTGATCTTGGAATACAGTGTCTGGATGTATTAAGTGGTTACAGAATCCCAGAGATGAAAACTATGAAAGACATTCCTGTGTTTCCAGTGTCCCCAGGCTCACATGCCTTTATGCCAGAGAGTGGCCCTTTTATATCCTTGAAATTTTCTTCTACCTGTCCTGTCCTACTGTTCCTTAAGGCCACACATTCCACGTGTCAGTGCTATAGCCTAGGGGAAACCTCCAGAGCCAGTGTGAACATGGAAAAACAGTGCTGCTTACCCATGAAGACACAGGGCAAACATTCAGCCATGCTGGGCATCAGTCCTTACTGTAGGGAATGCTCTAACTGAAAAGAGTTTTAGGAAAGCCTGCTGACACTGCAATTGAAAATGCCTCAAATGGGTTCAGACAATCTAATACAAATGACACTTTCCTTAGAATTTTCCTATTGTGTATAATTTCTTTTGTAGAAAAAAAGTATTTTTGCTTTTTGAATCAGAAGTCAGAGAGTAACTGTGCACACAGTTTCAGGGTGGTGGTCCCATATACACATGAGCACTAGCCCATCTCCAGCTCCTGGGAACCTGAGCAATATACCCCTCCTTCAAACCTCATTTAAGCTGCTGGCTACATGCCAATCTGAATGACTGGGTAACAGTGCTGTACAGTAACAAACATAGAGAGAGGGGCAAGTTGGGAAGAGAATAGAAAGAAAAATTCAATGGGAATAATTATGGAAAATAAAATACAATCACTTTCAGCACTGGCAAAGGTAGAGTTAAAATGAAACAAAAGATGAGCAAAAGCACTGGCGCACATCAGACCCCACAGCATCTCAGGGAGCCCAAGGAGAAGTCTCTGTAGGAGTCAGGAGCATGGGCAGGTCCTATGGGGTCTCAAAGCCAGGTAGATCCAGGTCCCATAGATAAGAGAATGAGTTCTACACAGCTTAGGGTCAAACAAACAAACCCTGGATTAGACTTTGAGAGTAGAGACAATGTGGGGTAAGTCCATGGAATGCAGTTCTCTGAGGGTACATACACTCAGAGTGATGCAAGGGTCTTTGATACCTTTCTCCTTCCAACCACATGACTGTAGTGTGTAAGTCCACCATGTTCTCAGACCCAAAAAAGAGAACAAATAAACTGACTCACATGTCTAACTCCCAGCAAAGGAAGCTTCTAGAAGGGGATGAAGATATAATAGCTGTTCCAAGAACCTGGGTCCAGGCCTGGCACATGCTGGGCACTCCCAAAAAATGTGTTAACTGAGAAAATACATGCATGAAAGGAATCACAATGCTGTTCATCCCACCATCAGAGTTTGCAATACTATGCACTTCTACAAAGGTGTTGGCAGAGCCTGAACATGAAACCCCTCCTGGTACTCACATCTGTGACCTTGGGCAAAAGTGTTGTGGAGCTAGAAAAATTTTTAAAGAATGACAAGCTCTTCTGTGAGGTGCGGGGCAAGGGCATTTATGAGGGTGTCTTACAATCAGGGAAGGATATTACCTGCCACTCCCTGTGTCCTGCTAATATGAATATGGTCCAGGTAAAACCAACCAAATGCAGCTGAGGAACTGCTTATCTTCTGAGGTCAACTTTGCACCTGGACTATGGAAAATAAGCCTGAATCAGAGTTTTCTTTTTCCCCCTGATGGAGTCTTTAAAGTGTTGCTATGGCAATTAAGACCACACATTTAATAACCAAATAATAATAATCACAATCAAAGTAAGCCTGGCATGGTAGCACATACTTGTTCCTCCAGCAATCATGGTTTGAGGCAAGAATACACCAGTTAGAGGTCAGTTGGGTTTATTGTGAGTTTGAGGTCAGCCTGGGCTACCTAACTAGATCCTATCTCAAAAATAAAATAAAGTGAGGGTGGAGAGATGGTTTAGTGGTTAAGATGTTTGCCTGCAAAGCCAAAGGACCTCAGTTAGATTCCCCAGGACCCACGTAAGTCAGATGCACAAGGGGACACTTGCATCTGGATTGTGCTTCCAGTGGCTGGAAGCGCTAGCATGCTCATTTAATCTCTCCCTCTCTTTGCATCTTTCTCTCTCTGTCAAATAAATAAATATAAATAAACTTAAAAAAATAAAGTAAAAATATAATAAAACAAATGCAATAGAAAAATAGATACTTTCTGTAATTGGGGTAAAATAAAATTCCCAAGTACAAACAAAAGCCATTAGCTGAAAGAAACAAAACACAGTTTGGCAGCTTACAAATTATATATATGGATATATGTGATAGAATGATACATCTTTATATCTCTATTCTTATCAATTTAATTATAGCAATGAATGCTACCAATATAAGAAAAGCCATTTAAAAAGCCTCATAGCTAGCGTCATATTTAATCAGGAGAACTCAGTTGTTGCTCAACAAAACACATGATGATGTTTATATTTTAGGGAGGAAGTTTCTGTCACTAAGTGAATGAAAAAGCTTTCTTTCATGAAAGATGGAAGAACTGATGATTCCTTAAGAGCTGACAAAGTAGCATCTGGTGGCAATGGTAACTTGTAAGCAGCATGACTCTTTGTTTATATGATTTGCTTATACAAAACATAATTTATGAACATTTGAAATATGACTTTGTACCAAGAGTAAGGTGGTATTTCTGGACAAGTAAGACTGTCAGACTGTGAATAAAGGAAAGTATGAATGAAAAAAAAATGAACCAAGTAAAAATAAGTAGTTGTATAGAAATTAATTTAATACATGTATATAATTGGAAATATTGCTAATTATTTTCTTACCACACTGGCATTGAATATACTTCATGTAAATAAAATGTATAGTTATAACTGTTGTTCGCATGTTTGGATAAAAAGAGACACTTTCCTATCCAGAAGTTGCAGGCATTACTTCTTTTTTTTTAATAGAAATTTATTAGAGACAGAAGGAGAGACAGACAAGGATGGTGAAAACGGGTGTGCCAGGGCCTCCAACCACTGCAAATGAACTCCAGATGCATGCACCACCATGTACATCTGGCCAACATGGGACATGGAGAATCAAACCTGGGTCCTTAGGCTTCTCAGGCAAGTGCCTTAACTGCCAAGACACTTCTCTAGCCCTTTTAAATGTTTTGTTTTAATTTTTATTAACTTATTTGTGTGTGTGTGTGTGTGTGTGTGTGTGTGTGTGTGTGAGAGAGAGAGAGAGAGAGAGAGAGAGAGAAAGAGAGAGAGAGAGAGAGAGAGAAGGGCATTCCAGGGCCTCTGGCTACCTCAAACAAACTCCAGAAACATGCAGCATCATGTGCCTTTGACTCACATGGGTTCTGGAGAATTGAACCTGGGTCCTTGGGCTTTGCATGCAAGTACCTTAATATTTAGGCCATCTTTCCAGCTGCGGACATTGCTTCTGAATGTCCTGAGCAATTACTGGAAATATAAACACTGACAAGGCATTTCTGCTCACTTTTCCTCCTGTCATATGATTTTTAAATCTTTGAAACTGAATTTCAATGTGGAAACTTCCAGACATTTTCTGATTCAAAAATTCCTTCTGTATTTTCCCCATTCTTTTGGAAACATGTTAGGTTTATATACAAGTTTACCATTTCTTGCAGGAAAATGATAAATATGCAAGAACAATACATACATCTTATTGTATGGAACTAATAATATATAGCAGGATAAAGAAACTTAATTTAGAAATTGAAGATTATTACATGGCATGTTATTCACAATGGTGCATTAATTGTCTCATAAAATTTTATTAAATCAATGCTTAGCAACTTATACACTCTTCCCAAGTTCTCAATTAAATTAGGTGCTCTAAAAGTGAATTTTTCTTGATTTTTAGTTAGCATACAAAGAAAAGGGTATAACATTTTCATGCATGTATATCTTTGTATTTTACTCATAGCCCCCCAAATTATCCTTTCAAATTCCTTTCTCCTACACCTAAAGAACTGCTTCTGCCTGCATGTCACAGACATATAGATGTCTACATACAAATGTCTGTATGTTCATGTCTCATTCTATATATTAGTTTAAGGAGCATTGGTGCTAATTCTTCATGAGAGGTCTGTAAACTCTAGATCACACAATGGCAGAACACCTGTACCTTTCTGACTGTAGCTTATTTTGCCTAACATGAAAATCCCCACATCTGTTCATTTTCTCAAAATGACACAATTTCATTCTTCTTTATGGCTGTTATAACCACTATTGTGTGGGTGTGCTGTGTGTAAAATACATATACCAATTTCTCCATCCATTATCTGTTGATGGATATCTAAGGTGATGTGCAGCAGTCTGCTGATTTTAGTTCCTTTGAGTATATTATACACGGAGTGGGAAAGCCAAATATGGTAGTTCTGTGTCCTATTTTTACATGTTTGAAGAGCCTCTTGCTCCGCATCAGGACAATGGGAAAGGCACCCCAAGGACAAGACTCTGCCCATTAATGGCTTCAACTTATGTAAATAAAAATTAATTAAAAAATAGTCTAAACTAAAATTGACACTGAAGGGGCTCTATGTCCCTAGAAAGTAATGCCCATGGTAGTGTTTCCTTTGTGTCAGCATAGACATTATACCACCATGGTCCAAGGGCAGCAGACTTCATTCCATGCTGACAGCAGGGCTAGCAGCATTGTCCTCTAAGTACTGACTTTGCAAGCATGAAAGATGCACAGATGAGGGGGTCATGCATGATTTCATCACAGTTACAAGGACTGCTGAAGACAGGAAACATGTGAGGTCAGTGTCCCTGCACAGAAGCCATGGGACGCCATTGCATGAGGCTGTAAAGGTGAAGCCTGAGTTGCAGTAGAGACACCAGTATGTTGGAGATTGCAGAACCTATGAGGAAAAGCTGGGTGCATGGAGTAGAGCCTGCAGGCAGCACAGATAGAGGATGGGGCTACCAAAGGCCTTTGAAGCCCACACAATTTCACCGTAAGCCCCAGATGCCAGGCACAGAGCCACAAATAGTGAGAACAAGTATATGTTTTCTTTTTTTTTGCATGGCATTGAGTTTTAATACTGTAATCTACAAAGTTTCTGCTTGAAAAACATGTAATTGACTTACAAATATCTCATAATATTTTAAGTAAGTTTGTTTTAAGTAAGTTTTACACTGGGCCCCATTCATAGCTCCCCTGGAACACATGATGGAGTGTGGGCCATAGGCTAGATACCCCTACTTTGATGATTAAGTTACTTGTAGTCACATCTTCTACTTGAATCCTGATAGAAATGTGTGTCTTGTTACTTTTTATTACAGTTGATCTGGTTAGAGACTCATTGACATTATTTTTATAAATAATCCTCTTTAAGTTTTGTTAATTTTTTTCTATTGATTGTTTCGTATTGAATTTCTGCTCTAAGTTTTATTACTTCTTTTTTGGCTCACTTTGCTTTGCATTTGTTCCTTTCTAATTTCCTAACAGAAGTTTAAAAATATTTTATTTTTATTTATTTGACAGAGAAGGAGGGAGAGAGAGAAAGAGATAGAAAGAGAGAGAGAAAAAATGTGTGTACCAGGGCCTCCAGCCACTGCAGACAAACTCCAGATTCATGCTCTCCCTTGTGCTTCTGGCTAACATGGATACTGAGGAATCAAACCTTTGTCCTTAGGATTTGCAGGCAAGCTCCTTCACCACTAAGCCATCCTTCTAGTCCCTAAACACCATTTTTACTGCAAAAAGATTTTTTGGAGAGTTGCATTAATTATATTAAATTCAATCAATTTGTATTAATTCAATTAAAATATTTTGAAATTACCCAAAACTTTGATCTGGTTGCTTTTTAAAAGTGTCTTTTTTGAGCTCCAAGCATTTCAGAGCTTTTCCATGTATGTTGCTGATACTTGTTCCCTGCTTGAATCCATTGTGGCCTAAGGCAGACCTTCTGTGTCTTCACTCCCTCACATGAACTGTGGTGTATAAGAGGCCCCAGAATGCAACTTATCATGACCACTTCTTCCTTGTGTTGATAAATGTCCTATGAAGGCTAAGATCTCATCCAGGGATATTATGTTATTATTGTTGCTTTTCTTTTCAGTAAAATTGCAAGTAATACCTTTTCCTCATGTAATAGATATAGTAATTCCTATAGAAATATGTTATTCAGATTTGTTTCTTAAACTTTCATCTGGTGACATTTATAGTTTAAGATTAATACAGAACAAAGAGGAAAAACACCTGATAATACTAAGAAAGGCTATTTGATGTAGTCTGTACCATCTTAGGAATGAAGGTGTTATTATCACTACCACAGACATCATCACCTGTGTGAGGTTTCATGACCTGGGATATTCTTTCTGACTTTAAATAAAGAACAAGGATTTTTATAAGTTTCTTGACTAAAGAGCATATGCCCAAGGTGGAATTTACCTTCTACATATCAGTGATCTCTCTGGAAAATCTGGATCCCCTGTGCTGGCCTGTTTTCATCTTCCTACACTAGCTTCTAGCCACAGAAAGGTCACCCAACACTTTCCACTGTTGCGTTGATGCTGAAGAGAATTGGGAAGGAAAGGAGAAAGAAAAATAACAAGACCCTATATTGCACACAGGAGTATGTCACATTGTTAGGTCAAATATATTCAAGAGGTGAAAATTATGATAATGCTTTATGTTGACAATACTTGATCCCCACTGAAAACAGAGCTCCATCAATGGGGTCAGGAGCAAGTATTTTGCCTTAAGCAGCTTCCTTTCTTTTTATTCATTAGACACAGGATTGTTGACTCTGATGAAATGCTGAAAATGAACCAATAAATATTGTTTAGAGAAAAATGTGTCACAGTACCAAGATAGTGCTCATGGAACTTAAAGGAAGTGAAGTGCTCTTAGGGAAATCTAGAGCTGTTTTAATTGTGTATTCTGACATGGTCAAAAATAATTTATTGTTGAAATGTATAAAAATGTAAATGTGTCATGGTGTTGGGTTACCAGCATTGGGGCTATAAAATTGAAAAAAAAATTGAAATTAAATGCAACTTTATCAATCCAGATATTGACAGTGGTGGTACAATGGGTCAGTGGACAAATCACTTTCTGCACATGTTTGAGAACTGGAGGTTACATCCCCAGGACCCACATAAGTGCTGGGTAGGCATGGCCACTCACCATTAATCCTAGTACTCAGGAGGTGGAAAAAGAGGATACCCAGGACAAGGTGGCTAGCTAAACTACAATATTATCAAGTCCTGGGCTCAAGTGAGAGGTCCTTCCCCAGTAAATAATACAGAGTACAATGTAAGAACACATGTGAACTCAATCTATGGCCTCCACATGTATGTGAACACATGTACATGCACACCTAAATACATGTACATGTGTACCCACACACATGTGAATACATATACACATGCAAAAAAATATATTGAGACATGATTCATTGTACACAAATAGCTGCAAAATCAGGGCCAGATGTGAATCTTCCATGTTTCAGACACTCCTTCATCCCAATATTTCTACATTTATTCCTTAGAGTGATATTGGCTGTTATTAGGACACCACAAAGAAAATATACGAAATCTTTCAGGAGCCCAACAACCTTCATTTTTTTTTTTGAGTTTTTCTATTCATTTTTATTTATTTATTTGAGAGGACAGACAGAGAGAGACAAGGCAGATAGAGAGGAGAGAGAGACAGAATGGGCATGCCAGGGCCTCCAGCCACTGAAAATGAACTCCAGATGCATGCGCCCCCTTGTGCATCTGGCTAACATGGGTCCTGGGGAATCTAGCCTCAAACTGGGGTCCTTAGGCTTCACAGGAAAGCGCTTAACCGCTAAGCCATCTCTCCAGCCCAACTTTCATTATTTTAATATTCTGTCGATTAATATTCCAGTTTTAATTTCTAAAGAAAATACAGAAAATCAGAACACAGTGTTACCAATAATAGCTGTATTCTAGATGTTTCTCTCTCTTTTTATTTTGAAAGATAGAAAAAGAGGAAGGGAGGGAAGGAAAGACAGAAAGAGAGAGAGAGAGAGAGGGGGGGGAGGGAGGGAAGGAGAGAATGAGTGCGCCAGGACCTGAAGCCACTGTGAATGAACTCCAGACTTGTGTGCCCCCTTGTGGGAACTTGCATCACTGCATGAGACCTGGAGATTTGAACATGAGTCCTTGCAGGTAAGCACCTTAACAGCTAAGCCATCTCTGCAGCCTGTATCTTCTTCTTTAAACAAGTCAATTATCTGTTTTTACTACACCTTGAAGATTTTAATTAAAACACATTGCTAGTCTTGAACTCAGACACCTTCTGATGTAATGTAAATCCAGAGTAAAATAAATTGAATTCATTTTCCTACAATTCATCGCTCAATGAAGACAAGGTTTTTGTGAAAAGAAAATTACAATGCTAAAGGTCACACATAAAAAGTGTGACAAGAAGATGATAGAAATTAAATGGAACAAAACGTACTGCAAATATTGCACACTAATATCTTGATGTGATAGCATTTTCAATATCACTCATAAAACTGTTTCATAAAAAGCCTTTAGTAGTTTAAAAATGACTTAAGGACTTAAGGATTTGGGGAAAATTAAAGGAATATCCAATAGTAGAGGATATTACCTTTGATTTTTTTTTTTTTTTTTTTTTGGTTTTTTGAGGTAGGGTCTCACTCCGGCTCAGGCTGACCTAGAATTAACTATGTGGTCTCAGGGTGGCCTTGAACTCATGGCGATCCTCCTACCTCTGCCTCCCAAGTGCTGGAATTAAAGGTATGCACCACCACGCCCGGCAACTTTGAATTTTATACCAGGGTTCTCATCATGCATGTGCCTAGTGTCTCCACTCATTCTGGATTCTCCAAGTCATCCAAGTGCATGATGTTTAGTGTTCTGGGGCCTGGGGCAGTAGGATTCCCCCAGGGACATCTAAGACTTGTCTCTCATACCAGTATCATTTTCTTTAATAAAGACACAGAAGCATGTGCTGAAGATCTCACCAAACCATAGCAGGCAGAGAGATGATGGAGAGACCAAGGCTTCAGGTCTCACAGAGGCCACCATTGCCTCTCCTGGGCTGTTCCATCAGCTGAGGATCAAAGGGGAAGATTTCTCACTGGGGAAGAATCCTCACTGATTTTCCTTTTTGGAAAGGACTGCTTTGAAGACACATTTTATGTGAAATAAAATGATGCTTAAGTGAACCAGAGACCCAATGCCTCTCCTTCCTTCGGCACAGGCCATGGATGGGACCAGCAAGGAAGTAATACTCTGGTTGGCACATGTCCTGGAGAAGAGATGAGTGTTTCCAACTCATTTTTCCTGGGTTGTCACAGAGACTTGCATAAGTCCAGGGTGGACAGAAACCAGAGGTCATGCTAATGACACTTGAATCCAATAACAAAAAGATCAGGGTACATTCCCACTCACATACCAGCTTTAATGTGAAACTTACCTTGACACTACATTCAAGATTTATATCCACTTAAAGAGCAACTGTCTTAATTTCCTTAGATCCTGTACTCTCATACATTAATTGGGAGTACATTTAAATAGGGAAATTAAGTAAAATGCATAGTAAATACTTAGTCATCGGAAGGTAGTACAATAATTGCTCTTCAGGAGCAATTGCATATGAAGTTAACCATATCTAACTGGAGGCTATTACACATAAACGTCTGTTGTGCATACTTCCCACCATACTGCCACTGCACAACTTCCACCTGTACTTGCTCTAATGGAATTCTCTCAAGGATGATGGACTTTCTTCAGTCAATATCTGGCAGTAAACCATGATGGTTTAGGGAAGCTGTCAATTTTAAGATTAGAACTTGCAGTACACACACTTGCTTTCACCTAAAAACACTTAAGAGGATCTTCCATGAATCAGAAATGATTCATTTTTCCCCTTCTGTGAGAAAGATTAAAGGTTTGTTCACAGGGATGTCTGCTAGTGAACAAACAGCATGGCTTGTTTCTGCCTCTGAAAACCTCAGATGCAATTGCATAAGAGAACAAAGGGTTTCTATGAGCACCACCATTCACCATGCTCTGTGCTGCATGTATTTATTAATGTCACCTGAAGCAGGAAGGACCCCATGGGTCATTTCTCAACAGAGACTTGGAAATGTAATATTGAAAAGTTTTCTTTCCTGTATGTCTTTGATGGCTACATGTTAGCATTCCATATCCTCTCATGGACGGGTCTGCTTGTTAATTTCCATCCTTCCAACCCCACAGCTGTTGAGGAGCCAGAATTTATGATTTTTGTGTTGATTTAATTTATCACGTAGAGATGAATGTACAATCTGCAAAATACTAGAGTTTCCACATTGAAAAACATATTTTTACATTTAATTACTCATATGTTTTTGCTCCAACTTACTGAATATTTTCCAAAGCAGAAATAGATTGAAGATTGAAATTTCACAGATTTATCCATGTGACACCAAACACTACCTCATTTAATTTAAAACTAACCACTATCTAAGCTAAAGCCCATATCTTTAATGAAACCTGAAGCAAACCTTAAAGAATTACAGACTGCTGTTGATGCCTTGTGAGTCAGCTCTGCATGTGGGGGACACTGAAGAGCCAGAGACATCCCCAAGATCTGCAGCTCTGACATAATTGAAGGGCAGAAGGCACAAGGACATTTTGAGTTAAATGAGAAATGAAATGTATGAGAGGATAATGATCAGATGTTTCCCAGATGGAAACAGACATCTGACCCACAATCTGTAACAGCTGGCCCAGGAAACCAACACAGTGTCCAAAGTAGCAGACTAGGATTTCAATGTCCTCCTATTGGAGTGTGCCTTTAATCAATATAAAGTGACCTTCCTTACCTTTCCTAACTAATGTTGGATGGAAGTCTACCTTGTCAGATATTGGGATACCAACCCTTGCTTGTTTTCTAGGCCCACTTGCTTGAAACACTTTAGTTCTAATAGCATTTGTTTGATGAATTTGGGAGCTCCCATGTTAGGTGCATATATGATTAGGATTGTAATGACCTCCTGTTGGAGTGTGCCTTTAGTCAGTGTAAAGCGACCTTCCTTATCTTTCTTAACTAATGTTGGAATGAAGTCTCCTTTGTCAGATATTAAGATAGCAAAGCCTGCTTGTTTTCTAGGCTCATTTGCTTGAAACAACATTTTCCATCCTTTCACCCTAAGATAGTGCCCATCCTTTGTAGAAAATTGTGTTTCTTGGGGACAACAAATTGAAGGATCCTGCTTTTTAACCCACTCTGCAAACCTATGTCTTTTGGTTGGAGCATTGAGACCGTTGATATTAAGAGATATTATTGAAAGGTGTGTATTTATGTTTGCCATTTTTTGGTAGTTCTTCCAGTTTTACCTTTGCTCTCCTGTGTTAACTAAGTTTGAGTATTGTTTGTTTTTTCCAGGTTCCTCATATGTGTGCTTTTCTTTCTCTTCAGCATGGAGGGTTCTTTCAAGTATTTCCTGTGGAGCTCATTTTGTCTTCAAATACTCCTTTAGCCTGGTTTGTTGTGGAATGTCCTTATTTCTTGGTCTATTTGAATGGATAGCTTTGTAGGATAAAGTAATCTTGGTTGTTATCTTTCAGAACTTGGAATACATCACTCTCATCCCTTCTTACTTTTAAAGTTTGTGTTGAGTAATCTGCTGTGATCCTGATGGGCTTCCCTTTGTACATAACTTGATTTTTCTCTCTAACTGCTTCCAATGTATTTTCTTTGGTTTGTATGTTTGGTAGTTTAATTATCATATGGTAAGGAGAAGTTCTTTCCAGATTTTGTCTGGTTGGTGTTCTAAAGGATTCCTGTATCTGCATTGGCACCTCTTTCTCACTTTGGGGGAAGTTTTATTCTATGATTTTTGTTGAAAATTCCTACTATGCTTTTGAAGTGAAATTCTTCTCCTACTATGCCCTGAATTCTTATGTTTGATGATCTTTTTATAGTGTCCCAGATATTTTGAAATTCCCATTCATACTTTTCTATTAATTTGTCTTTCTCTTTGTTTGACTGCATTACATCTGCCACCTGGTCTTCTAGTTTAGATATTCTGTCCTCTCCTTCATCTATTCTACTGGTGATATTTTCTACAGAGTTTTTTTTTTTTTTTATTTCATTAACTGTGTTCTTCATTGATAGTAATTCTAACTGTGTTTTCTTTATTATTTCTAGTTCTTTATATGTCTTGTATTGATCTCTTTATTTCATTAAATTGGTGTCCTGTGCTTCTTTGATTCCTTTCATTTCCTCTTTGACTTCTTTGAGCATATTTATAATCATTCTTTTGAAATCTTTCTCAGGCATTTCCTCTAACTCATTCTCACTGGAGGTCATTTCTGATGCATTAATACTTTTTGGTGGATTTATATTGTCTTAATTTTTGTGTTTCTTGGATTAATTTAATGCTTGGATTTTCTAGTTAGCTGCAGTATTATTAGGTGTATCAATCAATCTGATGTTATATATCTTCAGGGTAGGAGCTTAAGGTGCTAGGTGTGGCTCTCCAGACTCTCAGAGTATCTACAAAAGTGACCCTAGGTGTTGGGTTTGCCTGCTATGAAAGTACTCAAGTAGACTGAGTGGAACAAAATATAGACAGATTCTAAAATTTAACTAAACAATGTACACTTACAATGAAAAACTGTACAAAGTATTTAAGCAAGCATAGTTATTATGACAACCAGATCCTCTAATAAAATCGCTTTCCCCTAGGGTGTTTGTTGCCCCACACCCTTAATTCTGTCAACAAGGAGGTTAAGATTTCTGGTCTGTTGGGGTTCCAAGTCAGCTTGTGACCAAGTGAGACACTTCCCTAATTTACAACAGAAGAGGAAACAAAGCCACTATAAATCAAGAAGCAACAAATAACAAGTCCAAACTATAGCTTATTTAAAAATGGCAAATATGACCATGCATCATATTTAACATATAATTTATCCTGATAGGGAAGGTGCAATTAGCACTTCCAGTTCAGGCCTATATACCAGGCTTATTTGGCGGGTACTGACCTGGTGTAATCCCAGTTACCTTTTGGGATGAGTTTGGTCTCAGTTATGCTGTGCTCCTGCTTGGATCTCTCTTTGGTGCCCTGCGGCTTCAAGTAGGCTGGCTGGGTCATTGGATCGCTGCTCTGGTCGCCAGTGCTGGGTGCTGTCATCTCCCTTCCCGTGGTCACTGGTGCTTGCATTGGCAGTGGGGGAGGGGAAGCTGTGGATGATGGCTCTAGTTCTCCCACTGGTCCACATGATCCTCTAACTTGTGATCTGCTCCTCTCTTGTTCGCTGACGTTCTCCATATTTCTGGAGTTTGTGAAGAGCTCTGGTGTGAGTGGAACATCCCCTCACCTGGCTTTTCCTGTGGCTCAAGCCAAGCCTTCCACCACGGACCTGGTGCTACCACTGCTGGAGCAACTTCTGTCTACCTATGTGGGCTCTGGATGCTCTGGATTTCTTCAACTTCTCTGCTGCCCTTGGTAATTTCTTATACACCTCACTTTTTAGTAGAAGTGTATTTTGCTGTTTTTTTCTCTCCTACGCTGCTTTGGCATGGTTCCTATGCTGCCATCTTAACTGGAAGTCCTCCAAAGTGAGCAGCCTAGGAGGTCAGCCTCTGCTCTTGGAAAGTCAGACAATTGTCTTCAAAAAGAAACTCAAGATGTCAGACAATAACCCAAGAAACAACTGGTCATAAATGGCCATGACTTCACAAATAATGGAAAGTCCCCTTAATTTTTGTGCAATTAAGACAAATGAGAGAGCCAGAGGTATGTCTCTCATCAATCCATAAAATGCCTTGGTCTAGCGAGTCCACCTGCAGCATCCCATCAGGCCTTGGTAGAGCTATCCCTGTATCCCATCTGGAAGCTTTCTTTCTCCTCTGTTTCCCATTGACTCCTAGCTGAGCACAATGTTGAATTCTTTAGCTATTGAAACAGAGAAACTATAGATTTTGCTCTTTTCATTTAGTTGACCATTATTTCCTTGATGATTCATCCCCTTTGTCTTCCCACATGCATTCAGATTGTGAGATTTGCCATTCAGTGTTTTCAAGGAGGTGTTCAGGGCTTTCAACACAGATTATTAGCATTTCATTCTGCTACTTCGGATAGATTCTATGAAGTCTTACAAGTGGTCTTAACTGAATACATGTAATAAGCCAAACAATAAGAACCAACAGAGTTGATACCACGTCTGTACCATCTGTGTGAAGAAGTAGGGTACAGAGAATGGATGATAAAGGGATAAATTTAATATGTTCTGAAAATGCAAAACTGCTCAACAAGGGGCCCACTGACAAATGTAACACCATTAACATAGAGAGCTAGATACTTCAGTACTAAGAATAGTTATAACAAGGTTCTTTATCCACAGTAGAGATAACAGGAAATTACAGATGTGAGTATCTGTGGTAGGAAGCTGGTGATCTGCTGGGTGATACTCTCGTTTACAGAATAGGGACCTGACCAATGTTGAATACAAAAACCTTTAGCTCTTAATATATTAATATTAAAATATTTGAGGCTGGGCAGATGGTTTAGTGGTTAAGGTACTTGCCTGTGAAGCGAAAGGAACCATATTTTCCTCTACAGTTCCCAAGTAAGCCAGATGCATAAGGTGATGCAATCACACAAAGTCACATATGCACATAACATGGTGCACGTATCTGTAGTTTGATTGCAGTGGCTAAGGTCCTGTTATGGCAATTCTCCCTCCCTCTCTCTCTCTCTCTCTCTCTCTCTCTCTCTAATAAATATGTATTTCCAGGACATGATTTTTGTAGGTATTACTTAAGCTGAATATCTTATGATGCCACTTGACTACAATTTTTAGGCTGAGATAATCAAATATCCCAACCTTATAGGCAGACAATCAATGGAATGTTTGAAAAGGGAGGTATAAATTAGACCTGAATGTTTGTAGAATTCAAATACTGAGGCTCCCTGGGACCAGACTGAACAACTCTCTAGTTACAACGTGGGCTCAGTGGTAACTCATGGCTGATATCACATTGGTGGCAACCTCCTTACTCAGCCAGCTTAGTGACACACAAGACCACAATCAGGAACTTATATTCCCTTATTTGGCTTCCCTAAAGGCAAGACCTTGCTGAGAAGTAGCTGCAGGAGACCAAATGTAGATAGCATCGCCATGTGAGTTTGAAGGAAGAGGGAATATTGAAGGAAGTTGGCCTGCTTTGTATGTGATCAGACCAATTAAGAGGAGGGGGATGAGCTGAATTCCAGTTTGGAGAATTATCATTTGAAGTTCAAATCTCTGGATGTCCACTGTACAATTTCATTGAGAAAAGTGAGGAAATATTTGGCACTTGGGGGGAAACTTATATCTGAAAAGTCAGAGCATCGGGCTTGAGAAATGGTTCAGTATTAGAGCACTTGCTGGATAAGCATGGGGACCCGAGCTCTATCCCCAGCAAGTGTGTGGCCATTCATATCTATAATACCATAAATGAGGGAGCAGAGACAGTTCACTGAGCTAATTGAATAGCCAGCCAGTGTAGCCTAAGATGATGAGCTCTAAGTTCAGCCAGAGACCCCCTCTCAACGAAGTAAGCTAGATGAGCAATAAAGGAAGACCTTCCTATGTCCTCTGATTGTCTCTGTGAACATGGGGTGCATTTATATACACACACATAGACACTACACAACATAAAATTCAGAAAATCTTTAAAAAGTAAAATGTTGTCATGGATGCATTACATAAATCTGATGTTTTATTTCCAATACGAGAACCTAAAGCAGCAGCAGAAGCTAGCAGAGAAATTCTCCAATACTGCATTCATCCAAGTTAACAAGAGCACATGAGCACTGGTTCATAAGGTGTGACAAGAACAGCATGGGCATCTGGATGTTGACAGTACCAACAGAATGTGAATTACCTGAGGACTCTATTTTGCAGCATTCCTATAAACTTAAAACTATTACAAAATTAACTATTGATAAAAATTAGACCTCCTTAGAAATGAAGTGACTGATGGTGCCTAAACTTATTTATTTATTTTTTGTTCTCAATTTTTATTAACATTTTCCATGATTATAAAAAATAACCCATGGTAATACCCCCCCTCCCCCAGTTTTCCCTTTGAAATTCCATTATCCATCATATCCCCTCCCACTGTCAATCAGTCCCTCTTTTATTTTGATATCATGATCTTTTCCTCCTCTTATGATGGTCTTGTGTAGGTAGTGTCAGGCACTATGAGGTCATGGATATCCAGGCCATTTTGTGTCTGGAGGAGCATGTTGTAAGGAGTCCTACCCTTCCTTTGGCTGTTACATTCTTTCCGCTACCTCTTCCGCATTAGACCCTGAGCCTTGGAAGGTGTGATCGAGATGTTACTCAGTACTCCAGTCACTTCTTTCCAGCACTATGATACCTTCTGAGTCATCCCAAGGTCACTGCCATATGAAAAGGAAAGATTCTCTCCCCAAAGTGAGAGTAGCATTAATATAAGGGTATGAATATTAAGAAAAGTGCTTACTGGGCAGTTTGATAAGCATAGTATATACATTTTTCCAGACATCAGCAGATTTTACACCCCTAGGGCTCATGACTACCCCTGTTTTAAGTTTTCAGTATCAGGGATGTATTCCCCCCCCCCCCCCATGGAGCAGGCCTCCAGTCCAATTGGAGGGCAGTTGGTTTACACCATGACAGACATGCCACTATTGCACCCATTGGCTCACTTGGCCTGGCTGGCCAATTCTAAGGCTTGCAGTGTCCACTGTTGAGTATCTTCACTGGTATCTCTTTCTCCCATTGAACTGCATGTAGAATGGCTTCTTCCAGCTTTCTGTCAGCTGGTCTACATGGAGGAGGTTATCAGCTCAGTTCCAGCAGGGTTTATCAGTGGCCTTGCAGTCCCAATATGTGGAGTCTTCAGCAATAGGGTCTTACCATCTATCCCTGGTGAGAAACCAAGGGGCTTGGCAATGTCCTATAATGTTTTGGGGGCATCAGGGACCTCCCTGGCCAACAACTCACTGGAGGTATCCTATCCTTGGCACTGAAAATTGCCTAACAACGATCTATGGCTCCTGAGTGTTCCATTGTCCAAAACCAGAGGATTCCATATGATTTATTTGCATCCTCTTAGATTTTGATTAGCCCTCCCTCCACCTTTCCTTTACTCAATCTCTTCCCCTGACCTCACTTTGGGCATTTTCACCCCTGTTAATCTATTCTTCTACTTACACATATACAATACCATCATGTTAAGTACCTTCCTCCCTTCCTTTCTCTTCCATTTATATCTCTTTTTTAGCTTACTGGCCTCTAATAATGAGTTTTTTCCTTCTCACACAGAAGCCCAATCATCTGTAGCTGGGATCTATATAAGAGAGAACATGCAGCACTTGGCTTTCTGGGCCTGGGTTACCTCACTTAGAATAATCCTTTCCAGATCCATCTATTTTCCTGAAATTTTCATAACTTCATTTTTCTTTACCATTGAGTAGAACTCCATTGTATATATGTGCCATATCTTCATTATCCACTCATCAGTTGAGGGACATCTAGGCTGGTTCCATTTCCCAGCTATTATGAATTGAGTTGCAATAAACATGGTGGAGCATGTACTTTTAAGGAAATGGGATGAGTCCTTAGGATATATGCCTAGGAGTGCTATAGCTGGGTCATATGGTAGATCAATATTTAGCTGTCTTAGGAACCTCCACACTGATTTCCACAATGGCTGGACCAGATTGAATTCCCACCAACAGTATAGAAGGGTCCCTCTTTTTCCGCATCCCTGCCAGCATTTATGATCATTTGTTTTCATGATGGTAGCCAATCTGACAGGAGTGAGATGGAATCTCAATGTAGTTTTAATCTGCAATTCCCTGATGACTAGGGATGTAGAACATTTTTTAGATGCTCATACGACATCCGTCTTTCTTCTTTTGAGAACTCTCTATTTAGTTCCATAGCCCATTTTTTTAATTGGCTTGTTTGATTTCTTATTATTTAACTTTTTGAATTCTTTGTATATCCTAGATATTAATCCTCTATCAGATGTATAGCTGGCAAAGATTTTTTCCCATTTTGTAGTTTGCCTCTTTGCTTTATTCCCAGTGTCCTTTGCAGTACAAAGTCTTTGTAATTTCACGAGGTCCCAGTGGTTAATCTGTGGTTTTATTGCCTGAGCAACTGGGTTATATTTAGAAAGTGTTTGCCAAAACCAATATGTTGAAGGGTTTTCCCCTACTTTTTCCTCTAGCAGTTCCAGAGTTTCAGGTCTGATGCTAAGGTCTTTAGTCCATTTGGATTTAATTTTTGTGCATGAGGAGAGACAAGAATCTATTTTCATCCTTGTACAGATACATATCCAGTTGTCCCCACACCATTTGCTAAAGAGGCTGTCTTTTCTCCAATGAGTATTTTTGGCATCTTTATCCAATATCAGGTGGGTATAACTACTTGGACTTTTATCTGAGTCATCTATTCTGTTCCATTGATCTACATATCTGCTTTTGTGCCAGAACCATGCTGTTTTTGTTACTATGGTTCTGTAATATAGGATAAAATCAGGTATGGTGATACCTCCTGCCTTATTTTTGTTGCTCAGTATTATTTTAGATATTTGAGGTTTTTTGTGATTCCAAATGAATTTTTGGATAGTTTTTTCTATTTCCATGAAGAATGCCTTTGGAATTTTGATGGGATTGCATTAAATGTGTAGATTGGTTTTGGTAAGATTGCCATTTTCACAATATTGATTCTTCCAATCCATGAGCAAGGGATGTTTTTCCATTTCCTAGTGTCTTCTGTAATTTCTCGCTTGAGTGTTTTATAGTTTTCATTGTAGAGATCCTTTACTTCCTTGGTTGGGTTTATTCCAAGGTACTTTATTGCCTTTGATGCAATTGTGAATGGGAGTGATTCTCTGATTTCATCCTCTGCGTGTTTGTTGTTAGTATATAGGAATGCTACTGATTTCTGTGCATTTATTTTATATCCTGCTACAGGCCTTTACGTTTTTATCAGCTATAACAGTTTTCTAGTAGAGTCTGTAAGGTCCTTTATATATAGAATCATATCATCTGCAAGTAATGATAACTTGATTTCTTCCTTTCCAATTTGTATCCCTTTGATGTGTGTCTCTTGCCTTATTGCTATGGCTAAGATTTCCAGTACTATATTAAATAAAAGTGGGGACAGTGGACACCCTTGTCTTGTTCCTGATTTTAGTGGGAAAGCTTCTAGTTTTTCCCCATTTAGTAAGATGTTGGCTGTAGGCTTGTCATAAACAGCCTTTATTATATTGAGATATGTTCCTTCTATTCCCTGTCTCTGTAGAACTTTTATCATGAAGGGATGTTGGATTTTGTGAAATGCTTTCTCTGAATCTAATGAGATGATAATGTGATTTTTGTCCTTCAATCCACTTCTATAATGTATTATATTCATCGATTTGCATATATTGAACCATCCCTGCATCTCCAGGATAAAGCCTACTTGGTCAGGGTGAATGATCTTTCTGATATATTCTTGTATTCTGTTTGCTAATATTTGGTTGAGAATTTTTGCATCTATGTTCATGAGGGAGATTGGTCTGTAATTTTCTTTTTTCGTTCTATATTTGCCTTGTTTTGGTATCAGGGTGATGCTGGCTTCATAGAAGGAGTTTGGTAGAATTCCTTCTTTTTCTATTTTATGGAAAAGCTTAAGAAGCAATGGTGTTAGCTCTTCCTTTAAGATCTGGTAAAATTCGGCAGTGAATCTATCTGGGCCTGGGCTTTTTTTAATTGGGAGATTTTTGATAACTGTTCAGATCTCCATGCTTGTTATAGGTCTATTTAAGTGATTAATCTCATCTTGATTTAATTTAGCTATGTCATGTAGATCAAGGAAATTATCCATTTCTTTCAGATTTTCATAATTTGTGGAGTGTATACTTTTACAGTGTGTTCCTATGATTTTTTGAATTTCTCTAGCATCTGTTGTGATGTTACCTTTTTCATCTCTAATTTTATTAATTTGTATCTCTTCTCCCTTTCTTTTGGTCAGTTTTGCTAAGGGTTTATCAATCTTGATAATCCTTTCAAAGAACCAACTCTTTGTTTCATTGATTCCTTGGATTGTTTTTTTTGTTTGTTTGTTTCTATTTCATTAATTTCTGCCCTAATATTTATTATTTCTTCCTGTCTACTAATTTTTGGTTTGCCTTGTTCTTCTTTTTCTAAGGCTTTAAGGTGAAACATTAGGTCCGTTACTTGCTACCTTTCTAATTTCTTAATATAGGCACTCAAAGCTATAAATTTACCTCTTAGGACTGCCTTCATTGTGTCCCAGAGATTTTGGTATGTTGTGTTCTCATTATTGTTTGACTCTATAAATTTTTTGATTTCTTTCTTCATTTCTTCGTTGACCCATTCATCATTTAGTAGTGTGTTGTTTAGTTTCCATGATTTTGTGTATGATCTATAGCCTTTCTTGCTATTGATTTGTAGTATGATTCCACTGTGGTCAGATAGAATGCAAGGAAATATTTTAAATTTCCTGTATTTGTTAAGATATGCTTTGTGTCCTAATATATGGTCTATTTTAGAGAATGTTCCATGTGCTGCTGAAAATAATGTATATTCTGCAGGATTTGGATGAAATGTCCTGTAGATATCTGTTAAGTCCATTCCTTCTATGACCTCATTTAGTCCAGATGCCTGTCTGTTTATTTTTTCCCGGGATGACCTGTCAATTGATGAGAGTGGGGTGTTGAAGTCCCCCACTACCACTGTGTTTGGTGTTATCTGTGACCTTAGTTCTAATAGCATTTGTTTGATGAATTTGAGGGCCCCATGTTAGCTGCATATATGTTTAGGATTGTAATGTCCTCCTGTTGGAGAGTGCCTTTAATCAATATAAAGTGACCTTCCTTATGTTTCTTAACTAATGTTGGACTGAAGTCTACCTTGTCAGATATTAGAATAGCAACCCATGCTTGTTTTCTAGGTCCATTTGCTTGAAACACCTTTTTCCAACCTTTCACCCTAAAATAGTGTCCATCTTTTGTAGAAAGGTGGGCTTCTTGGAGGCAACAAATTGAAGGATCCTGCTTTTTAACCCTGTCTGCGAAGCTATTCCTTTTGGTTGGGCCATTGAGGCCCTTGATTTTAAGAGGTAATATTGAAAGGTGTGTATTCATTTTTGCCATTTTTTGTAGTTCTTTGGGTTTTTACTTTGCTCCGTTGTGTTAACTAGTATTTTAGTATTGTTTGTTTTTTCCAGGTTCCTTATATGTGTGCTTTTCTTTTTCTTCAGCATGTAGGATTGTTCCAAGTAGTTTCTGTAGAGCTGGTTTTGTCTTGAAATACTCCTTTAGCTTGCTTTTGTCATGTAATGTCCTTATTTCTCCATCTATTTGAATGGATAGTTTTGCAGGATAAAGTAACCTTGGTTGACAGTTGTTATCTTTCAGGACTTGGAATCCATCACTCCACTCCCTTCTGGCTTTTAACGTTTGTATTCAGTAATCTGCTGTAATCATGATAGGCTTGCCTTTGTAGGTAACTTGATTTTTCTCTCTCACTGTTTTTAATATTTTTTCTTTGGTTTGTGTGTTTCATAGTTTGATTATAATACGATGAGGAGAGGTTCTTTCCAGGTTTTGTCTGGCTGGTTTTCTGAAGGATTCCTGTATCTGTAATGGCACCTCTTTCCCAATTTGGGGGAAGTTTTCTTCTATGGTTTTGTTGAAGATGCCTACAATGCCTTTGGAGTGACATTCTTCTCCTTCTACTATACCCTGAGTTCTTATGTTTGATCTTTTCATAGTGTCCCGAATATCTTGAAATTCCCATTCATACTTTTCTGTTAGTTTGTCTGTATTAGATCTGCCACCTGGTCTTCTAACTTAGATATTCTGTCCTCTCCTTCATCCATTCTACTGGTGAGATTTTCTACAGAGTTTTTTATTTCATTAACTGTGTTCTTCATTGCTAGTAATTCGGACTGGTTTTTCTTTATTATTTCTGTTTCCTTATTTATGTCTAGTATTGACCTCTTTATTTCATTAAATTGGTGTTCTGTGTTTTCTTTGATTCCTTTGATTTCCTCTTTCATTCCTTTGATTTCTTCTTTGACTTCTTTGAACATATTTATAATCATTCTTTGGAAATCTTTCTCAGGCATTTCCTCTAACTCATTCTCACTGGAGGTCATTTCTGATGCATTAATACTTTTAAGTGGATTTATATTGTCTTAATTTTTGGTGTTTCTTGTGTTATAATGTATATATTTTTGCATCCTGGATTATTTAATGATTGGATTTTCTAGTTAGCTGGGTATTATTAAACGTATGGGACAATCTGATGTTATATAACTTCAGGCTAGGAGCTTAAGGTGTTAGGTGTGGCTCTCAAGACTCTCAGAGTATCTACAAAAGTGACCCTAGGTGTTGGGTTTGCCTGCTATGAGAGTATTCAAGTAGGCTGAGTGGAATAAAATACAGGCAGATTCTAAAATTTAACTAAACAATGTACACTTTCAGTGAAAAACAGCTCAGATTATTTATAAAAAAGTAGGTATTATGACAACCAGATCCTCTCACTGTACGTTAGGGTGTGTGGTGCCCCACCCACACCCTTAGTCCTGACAACAAGGAGTTTAAGATTTCTGATCTGTTGATGGGTCCAAGTCATCTTGTGACAAGGTGAGACCCTTCCCTGGTGTAATCCCAGTTACCTCTGCTCCTGCTTGGGTCCCGTTGTCGGCTCAAGTTGGCGTGGCCAGGTCCTGGGACAGCTGCTATGTTCGCTGGAGACATCACACTGTGCTCATCAGCATACGGGTTTGAATGATGAGCTATCCACCATGAAGGAAGCCCAACTGAGCACACATAAAGCCAAATAAAATACATGAGTACATATATATAAGCAATTTTATACTCTCCAACTTTCCTCTTTCATTAGAAACCCATCATAGTCATCGTTTGATACAAGTCAAACAGGATAATATTTTAAAAAGATGCTTTATTTTCATATCATCAAATATATATGAAACAGTATATAGGGAACAGTGGAGTTTTCCAAAGCTTACTGTGTTGTGACTAACATAAGCCATAAATATTGAAACTATAAAAGATATGTATACATATACAGCCATAACCACAATCAAGACAAACAATCCATGCATCTACCCACAAAAGTCCTCAAACCCTTTGTACTTCTTTCCTTCTTTCACCAACCCAATCCATTAACAAACTGTCTATTTTCTGAATTTTGTAGAATTTTCTAGGTAAGAATGTGGAAGGTACTATGCACATACGTATACACATATCACAGACTATAGCGATTTCATTCCATCTATCATATTTATTCAGGATTTTGTATCAAAACAACATGAAGTGATATTTCTTTCAACTGTTATGTGTTATTCCAAATATTTCTTAGTGTGGATATACCACAGTTCACTGGCTTAATCCATGTGATAAACAGACACTTGAGAGGCTTATGTTCTAGTGCCGTCAACATGGGTTATAGATGAGGATATCACTGCAAAGAGAAATTTTACAATGAATAGTCTGGGCACCACCTCATCCATTTGGTCAAAGTTCATATCAATAACAATAATTTCTGTTGAGAATCAGCTAAGATATGATGTGGTAAAATGGCACCATGTTTTGTCATAGTCTTAGTCTAATCAAATGTAAATGTATGAGGCAATCCCCAGTGGGAGGGAATCCTGAAATATGCTCACTGTTGAGTTCATCACAAGTAAGGAAAGATTGAGGAAGTATGAAGGTCGACTGGAGTGGAAGTAGAACCAGCTATTAAATGTAGCACGTTATCATTGATGGTGATCTGGGATGGAGAAAAGGATATTAGTACAGGTGTGAGAAATTTATAAAATACAATACATAATGAGCAAATAATCCGATTTTGAAATGGGAAGGAGGACATGAATAGAAACCTTAAATGATAATATGCAAATGGACAAGAGCTATAGGTTAGGATACTCAGTATCATTAATGAACATGGAAATGGAAGTCAGAACCAAAGTGAGATATCACCTCCCTGCTGTTAGAATGCCTATGACCAAAAAGATAAAAATTAATGAGAAAGAAGTGGAGTAAATTATTCCAGGCTGTAGGGCAGAATCCAAATTGACACTGACATTATATGAAACTATAGAGGCTCCTCAAACATTGAAAATAGGACTACCAGCATCAAGCAATTCCATGCTTAGATACATATCTAAATAAAATTAAATCAGTACTTTGAATACATGCTTACATCTCCATGTTACTAGCAGTACTGTCCACAATAGCTAAGACATAAGAGCAAATGAATTAGTCATTTATACATGAAAAGAAACTATATGTACTAGAATATTATTTAACCTTTAAAATGAAAGGAACCTGTAATTTGATGAGCCATAAGTATATTGTTATGTGAAATAAACCAGATTCAGAAAGAGAAATACTGCATTTTTTTCATGTTGAATGTTAAATAGGTGAGCTCATAAAAATTGGTGGTCTGTGGATCTTCATGGTACTGCTAATAAAGTATTGCACACTTACAAAACTTATATGGCATGATTTCTTGGAAAATTAATTAATTGCTTTTGCATTAAAATTTTGAATATATCTGAAATATGTATCCAGTGACAGAATCCTTAGAATAGCTGGTCATTTCCCTCATCAGTATTCACTTGAAATTCCATGTATGCATTTGACTTAGATGGATTATTGTAAAATACTTATTCAAATTTATAGTTTGGGAACAATATAAATGCATATGTTTATGAGAGCCTGATTATTTTCTAGATAGAATAAATTCATATATTCTTAGTATCTTAATGATTTAGTCCCTCTGTTTCTCTTCTTCAAGATACGATTCTATACCAGGTACCTCTGTGCTCCTTGGTTAGAATGCACTTATGCAACCTACCGCATAAGTGTACAGCACAGCATAACTTCTTTGTCAGTTGCATGGGATGGAAGATCTGGTGCTCCTGGACTTTGCTGCTTACATTACTGAAGTATTCCAAACATTCTACTTTTACCGTATCTGTCAGCATTCTAGACACAGGAAGTCCCTCCAGGAGGGGTGTCATAAAAATTCAAAAATAATAATAAAATAATAATAAAATGCAAAGTAAAGATACATATAGGCATAAGTGAGTGATATGTGCCATCTTAACTAATAGAATATGTCACTTGTTACTACACAACTTTGTGTATATGCAGCTTGTCCTGGGGAATATCATACTTCAAGAAATATTTATTCATTGAAGTTTCAGAGTATAACATCAAGTTTCAAGATATTGCTTTACATGTCGGGGGGGGGGAGTTGGTAGTCACAAAGAATAATTTAAAATAACAGATACATTGATGTGAATAAACCTTCCTCCTCACAAGCACAATGTGTCTTTCCATTTATGCAAATCTTCTATGGTGATATCAAGGGGGATTTTCATTTCTGTTACAGCATAATTTACTTTCACCTTTCCTAAGGAGCAGTCTGAGATTACTCCTAGCTGTAATCTATGAAGAGTGGTGTAATGAAAATATTTTACATAAATATTTGACATGATTTCCAATTATTCCTTATCATAATTGTATGCAGCAGGACTAATAAGCTAACATCAATCATGATCTTGAACCTCTATCATCAGATAATGATATTTTAGAAAGATTATATGGATTTACTCTCCAACTGGCAGCATTACATAGGTATATATATAGCATACATATCACATATAATATTATTTTAGTAAAATCTTACTACTATTAGATTTATTTTGAGCAAAGAATTCAAGGAGCAAGAGAGAGTGAGGGCAAGTACAGATGTTTAGGCAAAGACACACACCTCCAAATAACATAATGCATAAAATGTAACCATATATTTTAACCTGCACAATGCGTACAGAGACATATGCGTACACACACACACACACACACACACACACACACACACACACGTTTATGTACTCATGTTTTTCAGTTGCTAATCTTTAAGGGAGTTGGAATCGCTATAGGAATGAGTGGCATTTGATATGCAAAATTTACCACAATTAATAGAGTTCATTTGTACAGTGAACAGTTAATTGCTCTGCTCTTCAAACTCTCCCTTATCCATTTCCTTGATCTAACTGAAATCAAGGAAATGGTGGTACAATGCTGGTATATTCCCCTAGCTAGACCCAGGAGACTCTCCTGCAGTGCTAGTTTGTCAGTCACTTTTTAAGAAAGACTTATATTGGGCTGGAGTGATAGCTTAGTGGTTAAGCGCTTGCCTGTGAAGCCTAAGGACCCCGGTTTGAGGCTCAATTCCCCAGGATCCACGTTAGCCAGATGTACAAGTGGGCGTACACATCTAGAGTTCATTTACAGTGGCTGGAGGCACTGGTGCACCCCTCCCCCTCTCTCTGTCACTCTCAAATAAATAAAAATAAACAAAAGGTTTTTTATAAAAAGAAAGCAAGCTTTAAAAAAAGATGATATTTATTTATTTATGAGAGAGAGAGAGAATGAGCATGTCAGGGCCTCTAGCCACTGCAAACGAACCCCAGATGCATGTGTCACCATGTGATTCTGGCTTATGTTGGATGTGAATAATTGAACCTTGATCCTCAGGCTTTGCAGGCAAGTGCCTTAACTGCTACACCATCTCTGCAGCCCTTGTCAGTAACTTTTAAGGTTTGACATATTGAAGCATATTTTAAAGAAGTAAGCAATTCTTGTAGTTCTTCCACATCCCTTTCTTCCTTTTCTTCAGAAAAGTAGTGTTATTAGTTTTAAACTTTTGTTACTGAACCATGTTTTATAGCAGAATTGTTATCCGGGCCTTCTTTTTTACTTATAGCAGTACACAAACAGTTGTGCATATGAGAACATTGCAAGTTATTCATCTATATACCATCAATTGAAATTTAAGCTTTAAAGAGTTATTATTTATCTGTTAATGCATATAGCATAGGCCTCTAAGGGACACAGGGAGACTTCAGGATCACTCAAAGCTAAAATTCACATGTGAACCCTCATGTGTCAATAATTTTACATGATGTACAATCATGTTTTTTTAGGAAGTCAAACAGACTAGCCTCCCTTTTTTATGAGAGACAGAGAATTGGTGCACAAGGACTTTCAGCCACTGTAATCAAACTCCAGATTCATGTGCTACCTAGTGAACATGTGTGACCTTGCTTGCTTGCATCACCTTCTGAGTCTAGCTTATGTGGGACCTGGGGAATCAAACATGAGTCCTTAGGCTTGGCAGGCAAGTGCCATAACTGCTAAGCCTTCTCTCCAGTCCTATACAATCCTTCTTAAGAAAAATAACACATGCATATCTTCAAATAAATCAACTATTCCTTAAATTTCACCATCTCTTGAGGCTTTCTGTCCTGCAAGCCCCATCATGAAAATTAAACCCTTGGCCTCTCAAACTTGGAAATATACTTTTATTGTCAGGGCATGAAATGGCCATCAGTCAATTACAGTTCAGTATAAATGTTTCTTGGCTACTTTCCAAATGGAAGTGAAACTATGCAAAGTTATAGTGCCATTACAAGGACTCTGGTGACCCAGGAGGGGATACTGTGTGTGACTGAGTTAAGACAAATACAGAGTTGAGAAGGAAAAGCACTAAATTTTCAAGAATCCAGGAATATCATAAATATAGTTTAAGGAGCTAGAGTTGAAAATCTGTCCTATGCTGAAAGGATAGCAATTTGAATAATTCCTATTGCCTTGGTCACTGCCTCAGCCCCATCTCACCTTGGCCCCTGGATTCTTAACCATAGTTCACAAAAAATATGACCAGTGTATTCATGATCACACAGAAGAGTTTGTCACCCACACAAGATCTGAGCAAGGCTGAGTCTATCAACAATGTGACAGAGGGCAGAAGACAAAAAAATGAGACATCAAAACACAGGAAGGGAGGCTGGAGGAATGTCTTAGCAGTTAAGGCATTTGTCTGCAAAGCTAAATGACCCAGGGTCGATTCCCCAGGACACACGTTAGCCAGATACACAAGGGGGTGCACACATCTGGAGCTTGTTTGCAGTGGCTGGAGGCTCTGGTGCATCCATTCTCAATCTCTCCTCACTGTTTCTCTGTCAAAGAAAGAAAGAAAGAAAATAAAAATATATTTTAAAACAGAGTATGGACTACTTGGAAAGAAGAGGGAAACTGGAATAGTGATGGGTAGGGGACAAAGGAGAGCAATAGGAGGAAATGTAATAAAATTATAGTAGATTCATGTATGAAAATCTTCCTGGCTGTAGAGATGGCTTAGCAGGTAATATGCTTCCCTGAAAAGCCAAATAACCATGGTCCAATTTCCCCAGGAATCCATGTACATCAGATGTACAAGGTGGTACATATATCTGGAGTTCATTTTCAGTGGGTAGAGACCCTTGTGTGCCCATATTCTCTCTTTGTCTCTCTCTCTCTCCCTCTTTTTGTTCTCATAAATAAATAAATAAATAAATAAATAAATAAATAAATAAATAAATAAAAATTTAATGTCTCGAACAAAAAATTAAGTTAGCCTTTCTGTCTCTGGATATTTGGTTTGGTAGGAGTTGATTGTTCTCTGTGTCTATATCCTTTAGCCTTGTGCTACTACCAGGTTCACCATGAAAACAGCACCCTTGCTTGATTCCCCACTTATTTTTAGTTTCAGCTGGGGCTCTTTTGAGGTATGATGGGGTGGTTCTTTCCTTAGGATTGGTGTCTATCTGAAAAAGAGAAGCACATTCTCCAACGGAGAGTAAAGTTAGCACCAGATAAATGGGATAACCATTTTTTTTTAGAGAGAATTTAATATGTGTATGCCCTCTTGTATCCCTCAATTGGTGGGAGCTCGATAATGGAGAGTGGGCTCATTTTTGGATATGATTCTGACTTGTTTCCCAGCTCCAGCTATGGGTTCCGTTCCATTGAGCAGATCTAAAATGAACCCAACTCAGGAAAATTTGCAGAAGAGAGGGCAGAAAGAATGTCAGAGCCACATGTTGGGTCATGATACACTGAGACATTGCCTCCTATCTATAACTGATGGCTATCCCCACAATGTATGACCCATATTCTCCAACTAGGAGGATCCTTATAGAGGGGGGAAGACAGGGAGGAGGCTAACAATGGACCGACTTGACTGTATTCAGTGAGTAAAAAACTAATAAAATCAAGTATGCCTTCATTAAAAAAAGTAAAAAAAAAAATTAATGGGGTTTTGATGGAGGCTTTTGAATAGAATATCATCTCTAAGACATGGACCAAAGCCTGTATTTTGGCTCTCCTGTGTCTTGATCACCTTTTTGATGTGATGGGGGAATCTCACCCTCTGCTGATGATGTTGTTCAGAATTTTAAGGATTGATCACCACTAGTTTTTCTTTGATTTTTTGTAACTTTTTTTTTTTTTTTTTTTTTTGGTTTTTTGAGGTAGGGTCTCACTCTAGCTCAGGCTGACCTGGAATTCATTCTGCCTTCTCAGGGTGGCCTCGAACTCACAGCGATCCTCCTACCCCTGCCTCCAGAGTGCTGGGATTAAAGGCATGCGCCACCACGCCTGGCTGATTTTTGTAACATTTTCTTAAAAAAGTCAATACACTATCTGTCGTCAGCACAGACCATGAGAGAGCTGGTTTGAATCTGGAGGGAAGCCAGTCCCCACACAATTAGCCCATCTAATGATGGAAGGTGCTACATGAGCTACCTGTCCAAGCATCTAAATGTCTGTCCAAACAACTCAGAAGCACACAACTTGACAAACAAGTGCAGTAGTGGCACACAGCCACTACTACACAGCCAATGGTGGATAACCAACTGCTCTTGGATTGGCTAACAGATCCACTCAGTGGAAAGGAAACCATATCTGGAACTGGGAAAACAAGTCAGAATCAGATGCAGATAATGATTCTGCTTGGCATTGTCAAGCTCCCACTAACCTTACAGTGTAAGAAGGTCTGCAACCTTTAATTCTCCCGAAATTAATAATGGTTATCCCATTTAACCAGTGCTAACTTCATTCTCCACTGGAGGATTTGCTTCTCTTTTTCATATGGGAGCTGGACATGAGGAGATAAACCACACAGTCGACTCCTCCCTGGTA
This sequence comes from Dipus sagitta, assembly GCA_036346955.1. Lineage (NCBI taxonomy): Eukaryota > Metazoa > Chordata > Mammalia > Rodentia > Dipodidae > Dipus > Dipus sagitta. The sequence goes on along the minus strand of CM070791.1, from coordinate 4,703,903 downwards.
CCAGGTGAACCCACAGAGGAAATGGGGCAATGAGCAAGAGTGCTGCTTTCTTAATGAATCTGATATCAGGACAAGGGTGATGGAAATAGAAATTGAGGACACTGAACACCTACCAAACCAGAGTTCCAGAGGCTCCTAAATGCTCATCACTAAAGTAGACTTAAAATGCTCCCAGCATGGCTCAGGGAATTTTGTGGAAGAGGGGTGGAAAGATTGTTAGAGTCACAAGTTGAGACATTTTGCACAGAAACATTGCCTCTCCCTCATCCCAACATATGACACACAATCCCCATGGATTTGACCTGTATTTCCAATGAGGAAGGCTTATTTATAAAAGGGGCACTGAGGATGGAAAGGATGGTACCTACATGTGTTGTTTACATACTAAATATGGCCATATCTAATACATATTTTTACATTAAAAAATGATAAGCTTCTTGGAACTAATACTAAAAAAAATAAAAAATATTTCACCCCAAAATAAACAATGAGCTGAAAGAAAACAGGCATTAAAGGTTCTCTTTTATATCTGTTCTGAGGATAACTCCAATGCCAAGGGTGGATTATGATGTCATAAACTCAGATCTCTGATTGCTGATTTAAAGTTTAGTTCAGAACCATGTTCTCTCTTGTGCACATAATTTCCCCCTGTCTGTTTATGTGTATCTCTGTGCATGATGTGTGTATGTGTTTGTGTGCATGTGATTGTGCATTCATGTGGACCCATGAGCCACAGCACACATGTGGAGATCTGAGGACAACTTCGGGTGTCAGATTTCACTTTCCACCTTATTTGAGGCTGTGTCTCTCAGTCACCACCACGTTATCCAGGTTGGCTGGGCAAGTTTCTAGGTAATTCTGTCTCTGCCATCATTGACCAAAATCAATATTGGATTACATATTTTATGCTGCACATCTGGATTTTATGTAGCTTCTGAATATCTCAACTAGGATGCACTTGTGTGGCAAGTCCTTCATTGACTGAGCCATCTTTACAGCCCTCTTCTGACTTTTGATGGCTAAAAATATTCTAATTCTTTGTTAGCTGTGTTGCGATCTATATGTTTTGAATCAAATTATAACCCATGCCCACCATGGAAGCCTCGTCCATGGCATTTCTGGTAGCATTTGTGTAATTTGTGAGTTTTGCCATGAAGAAGAATCCAGACATTAATTGGCACTTCAGAATCTGGCACAGAGGCCCAATGAAAGCATAGAATGAATTGAGCATAAGCTTGGGAAGAGAGCTTGGAGTCAACTAGACCATCTCCTCTGGGTCAATGGTGTGCAGTGATGCATTTGTTTAATGCAGACTCACTAAACAGGCTATTTTACAGTAATCATTACATCTTCGTCATGAGCCAGTGAGCTCCTTTATCTACTCTACATTATTATTACCTTTTAGATGAAATTTTTATAATGAGTGAGTTTAAGAGTTGGTCAGGAGAAAGAAAACCAGTCTAGTCCATCAAATTACAACATTTATTATAGGCTGGGATCATTTGATATTTTTAAAAGCCCTGAATATCATGTTTCTATAGAAACTTACAGTAGCTTTAAAGCACAGGAAATGTTGAGATTCAACATGTACAGTTCAATTCCTATAAATGAAGGAATTGCATTCCCTGGTCTTCTGCCTGTACGAATGCCAAGGCTCAAATGGAGCTCTCCATCAAACAAAGTCTTCTGTGATCCGGAGCCATCACTCTCTCACCTGGCTAGGAAGCATTGCCCAGACAAAATCTGCTCACACCTGTGTGGCATTAGTCATCACCTGGGAGTTGTATAAAATGCAGCTTCTAAGTCCAAAAGTCTGAGGAGCTTGGCACAGTTCAGCACATCCAACAAGCTTCCAGGAGATGCTGGGATAATGGTTCAGGAAGCATATTTTTTAAAAGGCCAGAATTTGGGCTTATTTGTTGTCTTCATGATCTTTTCGGGACCTCACTTACATGTTTTTGAATAGATCTGCATTTGTATAAAGTGGAGACAGATTCAAGGAGCCATCTACTTATCTAATTATTATCGTGTGAATGTCTTGGTTTCTTCTTATAGTCCTTCTAATGAGATACTGTCAGTCTCTCAATCTAACTCATGAGGGAGCTTTCTTGTCTGATATTCCAATGTCACCTACCACTTGAGTTTAGGAAAGGTCACCTGGGTAATCATGATGACCTATTGTACTACTAACTTGGAGTTTCTTTAACAGAATACAAGTAAGGATGACTTGTGAAGGACAGACATTTATCTCCCATTGTTCTAGGATCTAGGAAGTACAAGATTAAGGCTGTAATAGATCTGGACTATAGTGAAAGTGTTTCCTCATGGATAACTATTTTTCTCTGTAGTCCCACATGCCAGAAGCATGGGGCTCATGCTGTCTGGAGATTTCATGTAAAGACCAAGAGTCTCTTCATGATAACATCAACCCCAAGTCTTAAATCATGCACTAGAATTCCACACATACATTTGTAGAGACACAAATGTCCAGCCTATAGAATCTGGTAAAAATTTCAGCCCACAAACTCACATAATGAGAGCTATATCTTTATTTTCTAACTTATCCAAGTGTGGTGTCTGATCTTCTACTGAGCTAAGTTTTCTGGAAAAAAAAGTATTTCTTCCTCTTTAGGACATGACCTCTACCCTGGAGCTTGTCCCACAGTTGAGGATTTACTCGAACAAAGGTCTCTGGTGGGCAGGGGACCACCAGATCAACAATCCACACAGTAACTTTCCAGAGCTGTGGGATCTCTGGGTTGGTTCCAAATGGAACTACACCAGTAAATATGCACATGCTCTGATTGACTCATTCATTGCTTCCAATAGTCATTGTGTGCCAAGGATGCTACCATCTTTTCACACGCATCTCAGAGGATGTACCCAACTTCTCTCCTTGGAGAGTCCACATGTGGGTCAGAGGTGAGGACAAAGAGTGGCTGTTCATATGAAGTTTTTCATCATTTTCAACTCCCTTTAATAATTCTGGGAGTCAGTTCCAACAGCTTCTTGAAATATCAAGAATGCAGGTTTTCCTTCTTTGTTATTGTTTTCTAATCTGATAACTACAAAGTGATGTGAAAATGCACAAGTTTAGTTTACTTTTTGTCAGTCCCTCAAATTGTTTTCTTGGAGGATTTTACATTAATATACTATTATAGACTATTATATTATGTTAATATACTATTGTCATTGCTATGCTGAAGTCCTCACCTCCAGTACCTTAGAATGTTGTTTTATTTTGTTATATGGAGTTGATGCACAGGTAAATAAGTTAAAAGCATGCCATTAGGGTGGTTCTTCACCTATTATGATTAGAGGAGACACTTGTATATGGAGAAGTATGGAGGAAAGTCACATGGACACCCAGGGAGAAGGTGTCCTTTTGCAAGCATGAGGAGGCCCAGTATTATCAGCACCTTGACACTGGACTTCCAACCTCCAAAATCACAAGACTACAATGGTGGTTGTTTAAAGTACCCACACTGAGTACTTATTACCATAGTCCTGGCAAACTTAATACAGAGATACTGGTAGTTTTTCCTTTTTTGTTTTGTCCTGTTCCATTTGAAAAGTTATCATGTACATTGTGGATGTTGTTGTCTGCTATTTCCACATTCTATCACTGGAAATATTTAAGAATTTGAAAAATGGGGATGAAGAGATGGCTTAATGGTTAAGACACTTGCGTGCAAAACCAAAGGACCAAAGTTAGATCCCTCACAACCCACATAAACCAGATGCAGAAGGTGGTGCATGAATCTGGAGTTTGTTGGCAGCATCTAGAGGCCCTGGAATTCCCATTATCTCTATCTCTCAAATAAATGAATAAAAATAAAATATTAAAAATAATTTTAAAATTGACACATGATTCCAATATCCTTGGCCTTCATTTTCAGAGCTGAACTCATTCTAGGTCATCATTTTTAACACCACAGGTCTATCCTAAGATCCTTGAGTTGTTGGGTGGTATTTGGAGTTAACTCTTCTGGACTGTTTGTACCTCTCATTCCACCCCTGTTCTACCTTCTACTTTCTAGTTTCCTCCTCTCTGTTCCTCCATAGCCCCTCACCAGATCCCATTTGTTCTTTACCTGACTCACCTTATACTCTGCTCACTCACCACCCCTCTCCCTCCTCCTTGGCCTGATCTTTCCCTCCTGGGGTATGGTGCTGCACATGATGCTGCTCTTCCACACGAATAGATTATGAGTCTGACCTGAGTTGACCATTGCTCCTGTACTTCCGGAATTATGACCGACCCAAGGCTCTATCTGTTGGTCAAGGCACACTCAAATGTATTTTCTTCTGCTCACATGCCCCTTGGCCCTGGCAGAAAGGGAAACTCCTCAAATCTCTGACAGTAGGCTCTGCTCACCTTTCCAGAATCAGCTGGAAAGTCACAGTCCATCTCGTCTTCCAGAAGTAGTTGTTGTACCAGTTGAATTCTAGAGAAAAGGACTTTGGTACCCCCAGTAACAAAAATGTTTCATGCAGGGTTTGATGTTATGATTCTAGGTCAGGACCTAGGCCACTAGAGATAATGGTTGTCCAGCCCCTTCAGGCATCATATCCACTTATCACTGTCCTTGGCACCAATGTGACACCTTTGTCTAGGTCCCTAGCAAAATGTGTTGCTATGATGCTTCTTAATTAAACCTTCCCTCATACATTTGGACACACCTCTCCAAAACAATTTTCAAGCAAGGAGAAATTGTTTTCTCCTGTGATCATCATGGATGTATCTATAAGAGTTGATTTTCTTTTTCAAATTATTGAGAGAATTACAGTTGCTATTTTCTTTATCATGTGCTATCTATGTGTGCCTTCCCACCTGATCAGGAGTAAGAAGCAGATTACAAGAACATGATGACTGACATGGAGCTTCAAGATCACCGTTGAAAGGTCTGCTGGTGCTCCTACCAAAGTCTCCTGTGTCCTTGGGTTTTTACTGGGAGTAGAAAGAGACACATCCTCCTTTTTGTGACAGGGAGTTGGGAGGCAGTGCAGAATCTTTGAACAGAGAAGGCCATTCTCAAATAGGAGCCGAATAGGGTACTTCCCAGTTGCAGTGTGCATGAGAAGCTGCATGAGAGGGGTTCATGGTATAGCAATTCAGGAATTATAACCACAGAGTAGAGCAGGGGTAGTTAGGTGGCTCATCTGGGATTTGGTAAGCTCACTGCAGCCTCGGTTTCAGTACTGAGGTGACTATATTATGAGGACTAGCCAGCTCACTGACAGGCAGAGAAACCACTCATCTATACACTGAAATTCACTCAACAGACAGGTTAGCAGGTGATAATGGCAGCATTCCTAATGCCTAAAGGCTACAGTCACCAATGCAGACAGATGCCATGCACCCATGTTCATCCACAGAAGCTGTGGAGGTTCCTTATCCAAATGGCAGTTGGTGTCTCAGTGTTCATTCCTTCTTGGCATTGCTAGTGAACCCTGTTGCTTTCTCAAGGCCTCACTTCTCATGGTCAGTGTAAAACATACGTTAATATGCCTGTTCCTAGTCTCCCATTCTCAGTTTTTGGAGATAATGACATGGCCAGAGAATGACTGATGCTAGCAAGTCTCACTATTATTGTCATATCTGCATGGTAGCTCATGTGTGTGTGTGTATGTTTGTATGTATGTATATGTGTGTATGTATATGTGTATTCATGTATGTGTTTATGTATGTATGTATATGTGTGTATGTATATGTGTGTATGTATATGTGTATTCATGTATGTGTTTATGTATGAATGTATGTATGTATGTATGTACGTATGTATTTGCTGTAGAATTTAGCCTAGAACAAAATCACAGCAGTATCATAAAAGGTTGGATGAAAACACAATCTTCTTTGACTGTGCTTTAGAATGAAGTCATTGGGAGTCATTGGCATGACTAAAGATGGTAGGTGAAGGACCTCATCACATTGAGTGGTTGAAGACATTTGTTTGTCAGAAGCTAAATATCATTCTAGGGGAAAATATGTTGTTTTGATTTCTAATCTATGCTCTCCTTTTTACTCTTGAAAGGAAGAAGATAACCAGTACGTCATTGTCATGAGCCAAGAGAACTATAAGAGGCTTCCCTTGAAATTAAAGTTGAGGTTTAGTTACCATGGAGATTGACCACCTCTCAACTGGGATATTTTGGTTTTGAATAGCTTTCACTGTTGTACTATTGATAGATAGCACATAAATCATATAATTAGACATTTCTAGCCAAATTTCCTATGGAAATAAAACATTTCAATGGCTGGGTCCCACCCATAATTTCCAGTTATTTTTCTATGATCTAGCTGGATTATCAGAATGCTAAAGAGTTCATCTAGAATTATGCATCCCCTATTTCTTCTCAGGTAGTTGTTACAAAGGTTTTGTTTCATAATAATAGACATTTCTAGGGCCAGAGAGATGGCTTAGCAGTTAAGACACTTGCTTGCGAAGCCCAAGTACCAATGTTTGACTCTCCAGATCCTACATAAGCCAGATGCACAAAGGTGAGGGAAGCACAGGGTTGCACATGCCCACTAGGTAGTAAAAGCAATTTTTTTTTAGTTCAATTACAGTGGCTCAGGCTCTGGTGCACCAATTCTTTATCTCTCCTTTCTCTCATTCTCATTCTCTCTAAATAATAAAAATAGACAATTATATTCATGCATATTGTCCAAATTTCAAATTATCTTTGGATGAATGGAGCTTGTGAGTTAGATGACACTTCTGTGCACCAGCATCTTCCCTAGTCTCAAGGTTCACCTCACCTTAGTCAAGAGCTAGCACTACTGTGGAAGTGGAACAGCCCAGAGAAATCATCCAAGGCTGATCCACACTGGTGAGTTTCTGACTTATCTAGTGGAGGGATGAAACTGGGTTCCTATAAATGTCTCTGTCTATGTTCTCTATCACCATGTTATCTGTGGAGGTTTACAAACATTTGTCTTGTCTTTCCCAGAACAAGGCAGGGCTGAGTGCCTTTCATCCTTTAAAAGTAGGCTGGCAAGTGACTTGATTTGGTTATTGAAATAGGAATGGAGGTGAGATGTGCAACTTCAGTTAGAAGCTTTGATAGATGGTGGCACATCACCATTTTCCTCTGGCCACTGTGATAGTGCTAAAATGAAGCTTTTGTTAGTGAGCACATTGAATTCTCACTACAGCAAAAGTGTCCTTGCCAAGACATGTGACATAAACAAATCTTAACTATTCCAAATACCGAGATGTTGGAATTATTAGCACAGTGCTCATACACTATCACTGTACCAGAATCTAAACCTTGTGGATTTTGAAAATATTTATTGCTCTACTGACAGAAACTCATTTGAAATATATGGTGGTAGTGATGGTGATTCCAATGCAGTTTCATACACCTAAAAGAGATCTTTGTTCATTTGTGACTCTCACCAAAGTAGTACGTTTTTGTGGAAAGCTCTGGAAAGAGAGATATGGAGCTATAAATGTGATCCAAAATCTTCTGATTTTGAGGCCAAGAATTATCCATTGTGTTCTAGGGTTGTTTTGTATAAGACTTGGGTTATAAGTGAAAACAACCATAGAAGCCATTGGACCTGTTTGTGCATTAGTGTTCAGGGTTTGGACATCAATGATGTGGAATCAATGTCTGTAGAATATGTAAGAGAAGTTTTATGAGGAGCTAATTCCCCCCTTTGTGATTTTGTTTCATCAGACATAACATTTATGCCAGAGACTCATTATAAATTTATGTATCTGATAGACAGCAAGTATGTGGCATTCATCTGAAACCTGAGGAACAAAATTGCATGACAAATTCAAATGGTAAGTTTCACTTACCACACCTTCTGCCTGATGAAGACACATTGCATCATCCAAATTAATTTTTGATCAGGCATTTGCTGAACCTCAGACATTGTCTTGAAAATGTTTCATTGTTTAATGAGGGATTATGTTCTTAGTTTCTGTAAAATGCCATCTGAAATGAATAATTGCCAAAATTTGACTAGAATTCTGGTCATTTCAAAATACAATGTTTTTTTATGTTTGGTTCATCCACTCCAAAATAGAGAAATTGTTATGGTAGGAATGGAAAACATCCATGTACTGGACCCTTAATCCCCTGTGCTCAGAGATGAATGATGGGACCTTCAAGAGGAGTTTGAATCATGAGAACTCTGTCTTTGTGAAGTATTGTTTTGAAGAAGTGGGTCAAATAAACTAGGGAGAAGGCTCCTAATTAAAAGATAAATTCAACTCTATCCTTATACTTCCGTCTATCTCTCACCTTATAAATGCCTTCCACTATGCTATATCACAGCAAGAAGGTCCTTGAGAAATATGGGCCTCTCAATCTTGCACTATTTGAAAGAAACAAATCTATATACTTTTTGAAACTTCAGATATTGTGTCATAGCAGAAGAAAAGATCAAGACAGCAAAAAATCAGTGCTGAAAACATTATTATTGTGACAGCAACAAATATACTCCAGCTTTGCTTCTTTTGTTTCCTGCTAACAATAATAAAGTACCGCTACCTTCCAGTAACAAACAAGGCCTGTCAGCTTTCTAATAAATAAGTCACATATTTCTAAACAACACATCCTACTATCTTTACAATTTCATAGGCATGCGTGGTAACATTAAAGGAAAAATCGTCTAGATGATATCAGAGATATTTGTGGGATTCAGCAGAGCTTAAAGAGGACTGAGATGGCAATCACTGAGCCCATGATATTGTGGGAGCAGTGTACAATACAGCGAGATCAATGCACTAACAAGGGGATGCCAGCAGCAAATGAATGGGGGACTGAAATGTCAGTGATGCTGCTCAGCTTTGGGAAACTGGCTGTGGAGGTTCACTCTGTTCTTGGTGACACCACTCACCTGTTGATGCTCAAAGTGTCTTGAAACTCAAAAGAGATCCTTGAAGAACATTTCCAGGATTAATGTAAAAGATTTTCCTAAAGATGTCAAACATCAGCTCCTATGTTGTTTTGCATGTGGGGATCTTTGCTAGACAGCTGCAGAGTATAAACAACATTTTGGCTGTTCATGGACAGGTTCAATATGACTATTTGTTGATAAAAAATAAACAAGTTTGTTTTCCTGATTTTTTTAACTTTGGAAGATATGCAGGTGTATTTGGTGGTAGAGTAATAGATGGCTCTTTTTCATTAGAGGTTCAATAGAGATGGCTCATTATGTCTGAGTAAGCTTAGAACACCAGCCCCTTTTGTCTTTCTTGATAGGGCCATTACTCAAACCAAACAGCACCCACTATAGGTAGTCACAAGTGTGGGCACAGAAGCGCACTTTCTCCTGCTTGTCTGCTCCTGAGCTCACCCCATTGAACCTCATATTCTATGCATAGCACCTGACACCTGTGACAGCTCAGGATGGGCACCAACATGTAAACCAATCCAAGGACATCTGGTGTACCACTCACATTGGTTTATGCACCACCTTCCTCGCAGATCAGTGGGACAGGAATTAACAAGAAATCCCACTCCATGGAGCTGAAATGGGCCTATTGTACATGAAGTCTTTTTTCTCTTCATATGGATTTTCTATCTCTTAACTTTACCATTTTTGTGTTTTTTTTTGTTTGTTTTGTATTTTATAGTATGACAGCATAACTCATGCTTTTCTATTCTTAAAGCTCCTTGGTTTGCATTCAATGATAAAATGGGGTAAGCTTGTCAACAGAAAAGGAGAGAAGGTCAAGGGCCTCCATATTTTCTAAGAAAATATTTCTGTTCAAATGCCAAGGGAACTATATAATAGCAATGTGATAGTCTATGAAATATTGTCATTTTTTCACAGAAGCACTAAGATTTTTTTGTTGTTATTTCTAGTTAGAGGGTTTTTATTAATTTATTTTCTTTCTAAAATTTTTAAATTTATTAAATGTTTTACTAATTAGTTTTCTACTCAGTGAATACAGACAATTTGGTACCATTGTTAGGCTCATCCATGACCTACCCCCTCCCCCTGGCCCCTCCTTGTTGAGGTATATGGGTCATGCATTGTGGAATTAGCCAACAGTTATGGGTAGGAGAAATGTCTCTGCATATCATGACCCAACATGTGGCTCTGACATTCTTTCCGCACCCTCTTCTGCAAATATTCCCTGAGCAATGTTAGGTTCATTTTGTGTCTGCTTCAGTGATGGGAGCCTTTGTGTCTCTGGATACCCAATTTGGTAGGAGTTGATTGTTCTCTGTGTTGATCTCCTTCACCCTTGTGCTGGCACCCAGTTCACCAAGTAAACAGCACCTTTGATTGCTTCGCCAATTATTCTTACTTTCATCTGGGGCTGTTTTGAGGCATGATGGAGTGGTTCTCTCCGTAGGATCTGTGTCTATCTGAAAGAGAGAAGCAGATTCTCCAATGGAGAGTAAAGGTAGCATCAGACAAATGGGATAATCCTTATTTTTTATGGAGAATTTAATAGGAATAGGCCCACTTGTAGCCCATGATTGGTGGTAGCTTGATAATGGAGAGTGGGCTCATGTTTGGATATTGTTCTAACTTGTTTCCCAGCTCCAGATATGGGTCCTGTACTACTGTGGGGATCAGTTAGCCAAATAAAGAGCAGTTGGTTTCCCACCATGGCTGTGCACCACTATTGCACATGTGCGAGAATCACAACAGGTTATTTGCTGCTAAGTAGGTTGGACCATGAGTTGCTTGGACAGATATTGGTCATTTTCACCCAGTCACCCATGTAGCACCTTCTGGCACTAGGCGCACTGACTGTCTGGGGACTGACTCTCTTCCAGCTTCTAGCCATCACATTCCATTTTATGTGTCAACCACATATGGTGTCTTCAGCAGTAGGGTCTTACCACTAACCTTTGGCGGGTCATCAAGTACTCTGACAGAAATCTGTCTTTCTTTTAGCAAACCTTGTAGGTCTCTCTGATCAAAAGCTCACTGTGGATAAAAGCCACTTGCTGGATCTGGGAATTACAGGTCAGTGCCCACTAAGAAAATGAGGAAAAAGATAACTAATATACAAGAGTTAGAGATAAGAGAGAGAGAGACAGGGAGAGGGGAAGTGAGGGAGGGAAGTTGTGCTGTGTGTGTGTGTGTGATAGTATTCTAACACCATGATATTTTGCTTACTATGATTTTGTACTCTACCTAAAAGTAGTATAATGTATCCAGCTATTGTGTCCCCACCCAAACATTAATATAGCTATTCAATGTCCTTTGTAATTCCAAGTGAATTTTAGCATTTTATCTTTTTATTTTTTGATTGACAATTATCATAATTGTAGACAATAATCATAGTAATTTCCCCCTACCCTCACTTGCCTCTTTGAGACTCCACTCTCCTTCTTATCCCCCCCTCTCAGTCTCTTATTTTGATGTCATGAACTTTTCCTACTATTATGATGGGTTTTTGTAGGTAGTGTCAGGCACTGTAAGGTTATGGATATCCAGGTCATTTTGTGTCGAGAAGCACGTGGTAAGGAGTCCTATCCTTCCTGTGGCTCTTACATTCTTTCTACCACTTCTTCCACAATGGACTCTAAGACTTTAAAGATGTGATAGAGATAATTCAGTGCAGAGCACTCCTTTGTCATTTCTTCTTGGCATCATAGTGACTTGTGAGTCATCCAAGGTCAACAGCATCTGAAGAGAGAAGCTTCTCTAACCAAAAGTGAGAGCAGCATTAATAAATGAGTATGAACATTAAGGAAAGTGCTTACTTGGAAGTTTGGTGAGCATAGTTATAGCAGACAGCTTCAGGTTCGCTGAGATGAACTTCCAGACCAGGCATAGTTATGGAGGAAGGGATATTTATTGAAGCTTACAGATCCAGCGGAAGTTCCATAAATGGCAGAAGAAGCTGGCCTGCCTTCATAGGTCCAAGGAGAGAGAGAGAGAGAGAGAGAGAGAGAGAGAGAGGAACAAGCCAACAGCCACACAGTACAGCACACTATAGGAAGTCTTCAGGTGCTATGCACACTTTGCATATCTTTAGACTGAAATCTGAAACCCACTATCACACTTTAAGATCCACCTAGTGACACTGCCTTCAGCCAGGTGCCTACAGATGCAAACTACAAACAAATAAACAACTGAATATATTGGGGGCCATATATTCAAACCACCACATTCTGCCCCTGGCCCCCAATAGATTTATAACCATCACACATTGTAAATTGTTCTCAGTTCAATTTCAAAGGTCCCCATAGTCTTAACCAATTTAAGATATTAAGACCTGTAAAATCAAACAAGTTAAACATTTCTAACATATAAAGGCACAGAGTAAACATTTTCAACTGGTATATGGCATAGCAAGGTGAGACTAAAACAATGTAAATGCAACCAAAATCAAACAAACATCAAACTTCTGCAGTTCAATCCAATACAACCAAAGACTGACAGTCTCCAGATTTTCCAATTCCGCCCCTCCAGCTGGGCAGAGTAGCCAGGGAACACTTCCATCTCAGGCCAACAGTGTGCTCTGTGGTAGTGCTTACATAGTCAGAGTATATCCAAAACACCTTGAGGTCTTCAAGCAAACCATGGCCCATCTTCTAAAGGCTCTTTCAGCCTATCAGAGCATCATGCCCTGCCTCATGCCGCATCTCAGCAGCAGCTCCTGGAATCATGTGCAATTCATGTCCACTCCTCACATCTTTCATGCTTCTGAATCCAATACCAGGTGTATAGGACACAGCCATATTCTTAATTCAGGGACAATATAATCCTAACCTTGAAAAGCAGGTTCCTTCTCCAGTCAACTCTTTACAAAAGTGTTTGCATTTCTGTGATAGTCTTTCCTCAGGCATAGTTTTCATTGTTTTAATGTAAAGCAACTCGACCATCTTCCTTAAGATTGCAAATATGTTGACAATAGCAGCTTTAGTAACCTAAAAGCAGTCTCTGTGCCAGTAAATTTAACTTGCTTAAAGTTTTCCAGCTTAAAATCTTAAATCTCTCAGTCCAATATCTCTAGCCAAGCACATCAGTCCATTAAAAATTTAACCTTGATCAAACTCTCTGGGCCTCAGCAGCAAAACACAGCCAGCACTTATGCCAGTAGCCTAGTTCCAACAAAGTACTCTGTAGTCTTCTCTTCCCCTTAGAAAGCTCATAAGCCAAGCCTTGAAGTTCAGTGCTGTCTGCACTTAGCATTCTCAAACTCTGATCAGAATAGCCCATAAAACATGGCTTACCACTCCAGAAGACATCTTCAGTTGCAAGCACCATTTTCATGTCCATTCCTACAAAACAAAGGTTCCAAAAAATCAACATACACATGGTCAGGTTCATCTCAGTCCACTCCTCGGTACCAAGTTCTGTAGCAGGCAGCTTCAGGTTCGCTTAGATGAACTTCCAGACCAGGCATAGGTATGGAGGAAGGGATATTTATTGAAGCTTACAGATCCAGGGGAAGTTCCATAAATGGCAGAAGAAGCTGGCCTTCCTTCACAGGTCCAAGAAGAGAGAGAGAGAGAGAGAGAGAGAGGAGCACAAGCCAAAAGCCACACAGTATACCACACTTCAGGAAGTCTTCAGGAGCTATGCACACTTTGCATATTTTTAGACTGAAATCTGAAACCCACCATCACACCTTAAGATCCACCCAGTGACACTGCCTCCAGCCAGGTGCCTACAGATGCAAACTACAAACAAATAAACAACTGAATATAGTGGGGGCCATCTATTCAAACCACCATAATAGTATATGCATTTACCCAGACACCAACAGACGTTACACACCCTAGGACTCATGACTACCCCTGTTGTAGGTTTTCAGTATCAAGGATGTATTCCCTCCCATGGTACGGGCCTCCAGTTCAATCAGAGTTGTTTTTTCACATAATAGACATTACACTATTGCATCAGTTGGCTCATTTGGCCTGGCTGGCCAAATTTAAGACTTGTACTGTGTACTGTTGAGTATATCCACTGGTGATTTTTCTCTCTCTCTCTCCCATGGAACTGCATGCAGCATAGCTTTTTCCAGTTTTCTGTTAGCTGGTCTACATGGAGGTGGTTTTCAGCTCAGCTTCAGCAGGATTTCTCAGTGACCTTACAGTCCAAGTATGTGGAGTCTTCAGCAATAGGATCTTATCATCTATTCCAGGTAGAAAGCAAGAGCATCAACAATGGCCAGTAATGTTTTGGGGGTGTCAGTGACATCCCTGGCCAAATACTCAATGGAAGGCATCCCATACCTGGCACTGAAAATTTTCTAGTATAACAGTCTATGGCTTCTGAGTGTTCCATTGTCCAAAAAAAGTAGGTTTCCATATGACTTATTTATATCTTTTTAGATTTTGATTAGCCCTCCCTCCACCTTTACTTTACTCAATCTCTTCCCCTGACTTCACTTAGGCCTTTTCACCCCCATTAATCTATTCTTCTACTTACATATATAAAATATCAATCCATTCAGTACCCCCTCCCTCCCTTTCTATTCCCTTTATATCCCTTTTCTCACCAGGTCTCAGCTGTAGAACAAAGATGATCATGTCTCCCCAGTCCTCATCTGTAACAGAATGATGATCAAATCTCCCAGGCCTCACCTGTAACAAAATCATAATTATGTCTCTCCAGACCTCATCTATAACAAGATCACGATTGTGTATCCCCAAGCCACATCTATAACACAATGATGATGAAGTCATATTGCCAGGCCTTATGTGTATGACAAGGATGATCATGTCTCTCCAGTGTTCACCTATAACACAATGTGGATCACATCTCTCCAGGACTCACCTGTAAAACAATGATGATAATGTATCTCCGGGCGACATCTGTAACAAAATGATGATCATGTATATCGAGGCCCCAACTCTAACACATTGATGATTATCTCTCACCAGGCCTCATCTGTAAGACAGTAATAATCACATCTCCCCAGGCATCATTTGTAACACAATGATAATCATGTCTTCCCAGGCCTCAAGTGAAACACAATGATGATCATGACTCCTCAGACCTGATATGTAGCACAGTGATGATCATGTATGAGGTATATGTAGTAAAGAGTCTTCAATACATTTTGTAGAAAAAGACATTCCTGAAAGAGCTACAATGGCTCAAGTAATAATAACAAGAGTGGCTTAATGGGAACAAATGATGTTAAAAATCATGTGGTAATAAAGGAACCAGTCAGTAGAGAAACCATACATCCTCAGAATGCAGGAAATATTTCTCATGAATTATTTTAGAAGGTAATTATTTGGAAGACATTATGTGAACAAACAAATAATATTTAAAAGTTGAGCCCCAAACTTCACATGCATCATTGAATCAATAAGTAGTCAAATATATTGAACAGAATATAGTAATGCAAGAAAAACATGATCAAAATGCATGAAAATGTATTCAAAATGTTCTGCTCCTATGAAAATGCAAATCAAAAAGAAATTTGTTTTCTACTCATACATGTCAGAGAGACTGTCATCATGAAAAGATACCACAACCCTGACAATCTGGTGCAGCCACTATGGAAGTGAATATGAAGTTAATCAAATCTGAAAGTAGATGCAGCAGATGAATACTCTGAGTCACTGTGGGGAAAATATCTAAATTATCTAAATCAGCATATCACAGAGACACAAATTTGCCACTTCACTATTCAGAATACTCAGGATTTGGAATCAGTCTGCATGCTCATTTTCACATGAATGAGTAGTGAAAATTACAAACCTACCTAAATATATACATGCATATGAACATATACATTGGATTTTTATTTAGACTTAAGAAATAATCTTAGCAAGACAGTAGCAAAGTCCATGACACAGGGCTTTGTCATGTTAAAGACAATAAATCAGATTTGGAACAAAATTAATTTCTCTCATATTTATATTTAAAATTTTATGTATGTACTAATGATAACAAAAATAGCAATTTGGGACAAAAAATATCAGTCTAAAAGGAGCTAAGAGAGGGAAACTACATAAAAATGGTTAATAAAAAAAACAAGATGAGAGGACTTCTGGTCAAGATGGCATCCGCCTGACAATGTTTCACCACATGGGGAAGGAAAGACAAGATCAGATGTGTCTTTAGGGACTGAAAGTCACAGCAGATCTCCAGTGGGAGGACACTGAGGAGCAAAGTAGAGAATCTGCTTATTCCCACACTCAGGTAGCCCACCAGCCCCAAAACCATCAAGCAATAGTCACAGCCACTGTGTCAGCAGTCATGGAAGCCACTGAGCCATGGGCCAGGTTCACTCCCACAAGAGCAGGCTCTGTGGATCCAAGCCAGCTGGCTCTTGTCCCTCCCTCCAAGGCTTACCCCCCTTTTCTGTCACTGGGATGCCTCCCCATTCTCCCGTCCCACCATGCCACTGAACCCAACAGACCCATATGCCACTCCCCCTCCCCACTCCACTGCACCACCAGGCCACATTGTTGCATCCCACCTCTATGCAGGCTCATACCCTGACCCACTGAACAATGAGACCCTCCACCAGGTTTTTAGGCCCACACCATAACCATGCAGAATTTTCCCACCTGAGCAAACACCCCCTCCCTTGACATAAGAGGCCTACTATTGTCAAATATGAAAGGGAAACAATCACTGAAAACACTTCATGGGTAAACTACAGCTTCCTCCTGAATTAAATAAGATTCCCACACTGTGATGGGCAGATCACAGTGCAAAAGGAATAACATGAAAAATCAAAGGGAAGTAAACCTAACAAGGTTGCCCAGTTCCACAATAGAAGTATCTAATCAAAACATAGAAGAGAAGATAGGATCAGGACCCCACAATGAAGACATAAGCTATGAGACCTAGCCAAGAAATTAGAAGAACTTGCAGAAAATCAACAAAGGTCCAACAATTGTATGAATGCTGTCTTTGCTAGATTAGACCTAATAGAATAAAACAGGAAGTCCTCCAAAGACAGTTAAGTGATATGAAGGAAAGTCAGAATGAATAAAAGACCTCAATAACCAGCTGGCAAAGCTCAATGTGGACATATATAATTGCAAGCATGAATTCCAAGAAGCATTTAGAAAATCAGACAATAACATGAGAAAGTAACTTGACAGAGTGACAGAGACTATACCTAAAAAGATAATAGAAAATGCAAACCAAATTGAACAATTCCAAACCTCTATAGAAGCTCTCAAGAGCAGAGTCAATCATATGGAGGACAAGACCTCATAACTGGAAGGAAACAGAGAAGAAACAGTTCATAAGTCCAAAAAATTGAATAAGTTACAAAATTTCTGTAAACAGAACATGAGGGAACTTTGGGATATCCTTAAGTGTCCCAATGTTTGGATAATGGTTATACCAGAAGGGGAAGAAATTCAGACCAACGGCATGGAAAACTTATTCAACAAAATTATCAAAGGAAACTTTTCCACCCTCTCAAAGGAAACTCCCATCAAAGTACAAGAATCTAACAGAACTCCAAACAGAAATTCTCCAAGACATAATATCATTAAGCTCTAAACATAGACAACAAAGAGGAAGTCCTAAAAACAGCAAGAGAGAAACAACATATTACATATGAAGGTAACCACGTCAGAATTACTTCAGATTTCTCAATGGAAAGCCTAAGAACCTATGGCTTCCAAGCCACACTATTCTACTGAGCAAAAGTATCCCTCATAATAGGGGGTGACAAAAATTTTTCCACTCTAAAAGTCAGCTCTACAACTATATGAACACAAAGCCAAACCTACAGAGAGTACTTCAGGGAATTCTTCACACAGAAGACTCAAACAACCAAACTCAAGTGCCTACAAGAAGCAGATCACAATAACCAAACTCAGAGAAGGTGCAAAAACCTACAAAGTCCAAGACAATACCAAACCAAATAAACCACCACAATGTAGCAGGAATTTCATCAAACCTCAAAGTTATTACCATAAACAATAATGGTCTTAATTCACTCATCAAGAGATAGAAACTTACAGGGTGGATCAGAAAAATAGACCACTCAATCTGCTGTCTTCAAGAAATTCACCTCACCACTACAAACACCTCCTCATGGGGAAAAGGTGGAAAATGATATACCAAGAAAACGGATATAAGAAAGAAGCAAGTGTTGCTATAGTAATGTAGGATAAAATAGACTTCATTCCAAAAGAAAGCAGAAAAGAGAGAACTTCCTACTTATCTACAGAATGATCCAATAACACCATATCACAATCATCAATCTTTAATAGATAGACCATCCAAAGAGAAAATGAACAGGGAAGTAAGACAGATAAACACCACCATAGATCAACTAGACCTAATGGATGTCTACAGAACATTCTACCCAAAATCTACAGAATACATATTCTTTTTTTTGTTATCTTTTTTTATTAATTAGTTTTGTATTCAGCAAATACAGACAGTTCGATATGATTATTAGGCTTATCCATGACCTACCCCCTCCCCTTCGCCCCTCCTTGTTGAGGTATATGGGTCATGAATTGTGGAGTTAGCCCACACTTATGGGTAAGATAAATGTCTTGCATATCATGACCCAGCATGTGGCTCTGACATTCTTTCCACCCCCTCTTCCACAAAATTTCCCTGAGCCATGTTGGGTTCATTTTTGGCCCGCATCAGTGATGAGGTGTTGGGGGCCTCTGAGGCTCTGGCTCTCTGATTTGGTAGGAGTTGATTTTTCTCTGTGTTCATCGCCTTCCCCCTTGTGCTGGTATCTGGTTCATCAGGAAAACAGCACCCTTGCTTGTTTCACCAATTTTGCGTAGTTTCAGCTGGGGCCCTTTCGAGGTATGATATTATGGCTCTCTCCTTAGGATCTACATCTATCTGAAAAAGAGAAGCAGATTCTCCAACGGAGAGTAAGTTAGCACCAGGACAAATGAGATAACTCTTGCTTTCTTATGGAGAATGTAATAGGTGTAGGCCCTCTTGTAGCACATGATTGATGGTAGCTTGATATTGGAGAGTGGGCTTATGTTTGGATAGGGTTCTGACTTGTTCCTAGCTCCAGCTATGGGTCCCGTACCACTGAGGGGATCAGGTAGCCAAATTGACAGCAGTTCATTCCCCACCATGGCTGTGTGCCACTACTGCACTTGTGTGGACTTCACAACAAGTTATTTCCTGCTAAGTAGGTTAGACCATGAGTTGCTTGGACAGATATTGGTCATTTTCCCCCAGTCTCCCATGTAGCACATTCTGGCACTAGACACCCAGACTGTCTGGGGACTGACTCTCTTCCAACTTCCAGCCATGCCATTCCATTTTGCATGTCAACCACATAAGGTGTCTTCAGCCGTAGGGTCTTACCACTAAACTTTGGTGGATCACCAAATACTCTGACAGAAATCTGTCTGTCTTTTAGGAAACCTTGTAGGTCTCTCTGATCAAAAGCTCATTGTGGATGATAGCCCCATACTGGTACTGGGAGCTACAGGTCAGTGCCCATTTAGAAAAGGAGGAAAAACATAAGTAATATACAAGAGTTAGAGGGAAGACAGAGACAGAGATAGAGAGAGGGAGAGGGAGAAGAGGGGAGGGAAGATGTAGAAGATTAAGGTTAGCTTGATCCTACCCTCTCCAGTGTCTTGTGGTTCAGGTGTTCCCTGTAAGGGCCTGGTGAAGGATCAGCCATTTGGTCTTCCTTTTTGGAGGTAGAATTTTATGGTACCATTGCCATTTGGGACTAGATTTGTGTTTCCCACCCCTTCGATGCCCTCCCCTCCCTCCCCATCCATCCTAGTGTCTACTTAACGAGATGCTTGCTGGGTATGTAAGATATCTTGGGTAGATTCAGGTTAGGTTGCTGTAGATGAGTGAGACTCTGTGGTGATTTTTTTCTGTGATTGGGTAAGTTCACTGAGAATAATTTCTTCCAGGCTCAACCATTTTTCCTCAAATTTCATTGTGTCATTTTTTCTTACTGCTGTATAGAATTCCATTGTGTAGATATACCACATCTTAGTTATCCATTCTTCTAGTGATGGACATCTGGGTTGATTCCAGCTCTTAGCTATTACAAATTGAGCTGCTACAGACATGGTGGAGCAAATCTGTCTAGCCTGTGGTTTGAAGGTTTTGGGTTAGATGCCCAGTAAGGAAGGGAATAACTGGGTCTGTTGGTATTTCTACAGTCAGCTTTTTCAGAAGTCTCCATATTGCTTTCCAAAGAGGTTGTACCATCCTACATTCCACCAACAGTGGATGAGTGTTCCTACTTCTCCACATCCTCGCCAGCATTTATTTTTATTTGATTTTTTGATG
Organism: Dipus sagitta; assembly: GCA_036346955.1. NCBI lineage: Eukaryota > Metazoa > Chordata > Mammalia > Rodentia > Dipodidae > Dipus > Dipus sagitta. Next base: position 4,683,730 of record CM070791.1, on the reverse strand, counting down.
TTTGCTATCCTTACTGGGGTAATGTGGAATCTCATAGTTGTTTTAATTTGCATTTCTCTGATGATTAGGGATGATGAATATTTTCTTAGGTGTGTGTTTGCCATTTGTATTTCTTCCTCTGTGAACTGGCTGTTCAGCTCTTTGCCCCATTTTGTGAGTGAGGTGTTTGACTTCTTACTGTTTAGATTTTTGAGTTCTTTGTAGATTCTAGAGATTAGGCCTCTATCAGTTGGATAACCCACAAATGTTTTCTCCCATTCTGTGGGTAATCTATTGGCTTTGCTTATTGTATGCATGTCTGTAAAGAAATTCTTCAGCTTCATGTGATCCCATTGGTTGAGTGACTGTTTAAGATCGTGAGCTACTGCGGTTTTGTTCAGGAAGTCTTTTTCCATTCCTATATCATGGAATGTACTTCCTTAATTTTCCTCCAGTAGTATTCGAGTTTCTGGTCTTATATTGACGTCTTTGATCCATTTGGACTTGAGTGTAGTGCATGGTGAAATGTGTGGATCAAGTTTCAGTTTCCTGCATATGGTTATCCAGTTTGTCCAGCACCATTTGTTGAAGATGCTGTCTTTTTTCCAGCCTATATTGTTTGGGCCTTTATCTAATATCAAGTAGCTATAGTTGCTTGACCCAAAGTCAGGGTCCTCAAGTCTATTCCATTGATCTATAGTCCTGTTTTTATGCCAGTACCATGCTGTTTTTATTACTATGGCTTTGTAATATAGCTTTAGATCAGGTATGGTGATGCCTCCAGAGGTATTTCTTTTGCTGAGGATATGTTTGGAAATGCGAGGCCTTCTGCCTTTCCATATGAAATTTGAGATCATTTTTTCTATCTCTGTGAAGAACACTGTGGGGATTTTAATTGGAATTGCATTAAATCTGTATAATGTTTTGGTAGAATTGCCATCTTCACAATGTTAATTCTGCCTATCCAGGAGCATGATAGGTCTTTCTATTTTCTCAAGTCCTCGTAAATTTCTTTTTTGAGTGTTTTTCAGTGGTTTTATCTATTTTTTCATTGCATAGGTCTTTCACTTCCTTGGTTAACGTTATTCCAAGGTATTTTTTTTTTTCTATTGAAAATGGGACTATGTACCTTATTTCTTTCTCTGTATTTTTGTCATTTGCATATAGGAAGGCTACTGATTTTTGTACATTCATTTTGTATCCTGCTACTTTGCTACAGAGTAAATCACCTTCAGGAGTTTTGGGATTGAGTCTCTCAAGTCTCTTCCATATACAATGATGTCATCAGTGAATAAAGGTAACCTAACTTCTTCCTTTCCTAATTGTATCCCTTTTATTTCCTTCTCCTATCTTATTGCTTGAGCTAGGACTTCCATTACTAAATTGAAAAGCAGAGGTGAGAGTGGACAACCCTGTCTTGTTCCTGATCTTAATGGGAATCCCTCCAGTCTCTCTCCATTAAGTATTATTTGGGCCTTCGGAGCTTTGTATATTGCCTTTATTAGGTTAAGATATGAAACAACTATGCCAATGCTCTCCAACGTTTTGATCATGAAGTGTTGTTGTATCTGGTCAAAGGCCTTTTCTGCATCTATTGAAATGATCATGTGGTTTTCATGTTTAACCTTGTTTATTTGGTGTATTTCATTGACAGATTTCTGTATGTTGAACCACCCCTGTGTTTCAATCCCACTTGGTCAAGGTGGATAATGCTTTTGATGTGTTGTTCGATTAGGTTTGCGAGGATTTTTTTTTTTTAGGATTTTTGCATCTAAGTTCATCATGGAAATAGGCCAGTAGTTTTTTTTTCTTGTGTCATCTCTGCCTGGTTTTGGAATGAGGGTGATGCTATCTTCATAAAAGGAGTTGGGTATCTTTCCCTGTTTACCAATTGTATGGCACAGTTTGAAGAAGATTGGTTTGAGGTCTTCCATGAAGGTTTGATAGAATTCAGCTGAGAAGCCATCTGGTCCTGGACTCTTCTTTTTGGGAGGTTTTTTAAAATTACTTTTTCAATCTCCATGAGTGTGGTGGGTTGATTGATGTGATTAATCTGCTCTGTGTTTAGCTTTGGTAGATGGTATGCATCCAGGAATTTATGCATCTCCTCCACATTATCCAGTTTTGTAGAGTAGAGGTTTTTGAAATAAGTCCTGATGATTCTCCCAATTTCACTTATGTCTGTTGTGATCTCTCCTTTTTCATTTTGTATTTTGTTAATTTGAAGCTTCTCCTTTTTTTTTGCTTGATCAGATTGGCCAGGGGTTTGTCAATCTTGTTTATTTTTTCAAAGAACCAGCTCTTTGTTTTGTCACCTGTCTTAATTGTTTCCTTGGTTTCCAATTCATTAATTTCTGCACTGATTTTAATTATTTCTTTCCTTCTGCAGCTCTTTTGGTTAAATTTTTCTCGTTTTTCCAGTGCCTTTAGGTGGATGGTTAGGTTATTGATTTGGGACCTTTCTGTCTTTTTTTACGAAGGCGTTGAGTGGTATGAATTTTCCCCTGAGAACAGCCTTCATTGTGTCACATAAGTTTTGGTATGATGTGTTCTCATTGTTATTCAATTCCAGAAATTTTGCAATTTCATTTTTTATTTCATCCACTATCCATTTATTTCTTAATAGTGTGCTGTTCAGTTTCTGGGTGCCATTGGGATTCTTGGTGGGTCTTTTATTGTTGAGTTCTGGCCATATAGCATTGTGATCTGATATCATGCAGGGGATTATGTCAATCTTCCTAAATATGTGGAGGCAGTCTTTGTGACCCAGTATGCGGTCGATTTTAGAGAATGTTCCACGGGCTGCTGAGAAGAATGTGTAGTCTGTGGATCTGGGATGGAAAGTTCTGTGGATCACCATTAGGTGTAAGTGATCTATGATTTTGTTGAGCTCTCTTACTTCCCTGTTGAGTTATGTTTGGATGATCTCTCTATTACTGATAATGGGGTATTGAAGTCCCCAGCTATGATGGTGTTTCTGGTTATTTCTTGTTTTATTGTCAAGTAGGTTTTGTTTTGTGAACTGTGGTGCCCCTGTGTTTGGTGCATACAGATTTATGATTGTAATATCCTCTTGGTGGATCATTCTCTTGATAAGTAGGAAGTGGCCTTCTTTGTCTTTTTTGATTATTTTTGGTTTGAAGTCTATTTTTCGACATTAATATAGCTATGCCTGCTTGCTTCTTATTCCCATTTGCTTGGAATATTGTTTTCCACCCTGAGGATGTTTCTGTCTTTAGTGGTGAGGTGGGTTTCTTTAAGACAATAGATTGAGGGGTCTAATTTTTTGATCCATCCTGTTAGCTTGTGTCTCTTGATGGGTGAATGAAAGCCATTAATATTTACGGTAATGACTGTGAGATTTGGTTTGATGCTTGCCATATTGTGATGGTAAATATGGGTTATTTTTTTCATGGACTTTGAAGTTTTTTGTCCCTACTCTGGGTTTGGTTGTTGTGATCTGCTTCTTGTAGGCAATTGAGTTTGATTATTTGTTTCTTCTCTGTGGAGAATTTCCTTAAATACTCTCTGTAGGTTTCGTTTTGTGTTCATATAACTTTAAAGCTGTGTTTTGTCATGGAAAGTTTTTCTTTCACCATCTATTATGAGGGATACGTTTGCTGGGTAGAGTAGTTTGGGTTGGAAGCCATAGGTTCTTAGACTTTGTAGTGTTTTATTCCAGGCCCTTCTAGCTTTCAGGGTTTCCATTGAGAAGTCTGAAGTAATTCTGATGGGGTTACTTTTGAAAGTGGTGTGCTGTTTTTCCCTAGCTGCTTTTAGGATTTTCTCTTTGGTGTCAATGTTTAGAGTCTTAGTGACAATATATCTTGGCGAGTTTCTCCTTTGGTTCAGTCTGTTTGGAATTCTCTTTGCTTCTTGTATCTTGATGGCCCTTTCTTTTAGGAGACTGGGGAGGTTTCTTCAATTATTTTGTTAAATAAGTTCTCCATGCCTTTGGTCTGGATTTCTTCTCCTTCTGGTATTCCAATGATCCTGATATTGGGACGTTTAACTGTATCCCACAATTCCCTCATGTTCTGTTCACAGGAGCTTTTAACTTACTGAAATTTTTGAACTCTCTAACTGTTTCTTCCATCTTGTCTTCCAGATCAGAGTTTCTATCCTCCACTTGGCTGACTCTATTCTTGAGAGCTTCTAGTGAGTTTTGGACTTGTTCAATTAAGTTTGCATTTTCTATTATTTCTATGTATAATTTCCATCCCTCTGTCAAGCTCCCTTTTCACATCATTTTCTGATTTTCTTGATGATTCTTGGAGTTCATCCTTGCATTTATTTATGTCTTCATTTAGCATGGCCAGCTGATTTTTAAGGTCTTCCTTTTTTTCACTCTCCCTCAAATCTCTTAACTCTCTTTGAACTCCTTCCAATTTTTTATCTATTAGTTCTAGTTTAATGATGGCAGCATCCACACAATTATCGGTCCTTTGTTGCTTTCCTGCAAGTTTTACCAGTAGGTTGGTCAGGGTTGCATTGCTCATAGCTTCAATTTGGTGTTATGATCCTGATGGTTCTTCTATGTTTTGGTTAGTTGTATTCATAGTAGGACTGGGTGATCTGACTGGATTTTCTTGCATTTGATTTTTCATGTTATTTCTTTTGTGAAGTGGTCTGCCCATGACAGTGTATGGGCATGTAGGTGGGTGGATCACCCTGGGCTCAAGCACAATCAGAATCTGAGGCAGCCTGGGGCAGTTGCCTCGCAGCCTGGGCTTTGGCTCTCCCTTGTGAAACCCACCTCTCTACTCCCTGGCAGGGACACCAAAGTTGCCTGAATTCTCAAGCAGTAATGTGCCAATGGTGCCTGCATTAAAGCTAGGAGTGACACTGAGGCACCAAGCACTGAAGCAGCCCGAACTCTTGGTGGAAACACTGGGACCCTGAAGCAGTCTGAGCTCCCCCACCACAGGACAATGGCAGATCGCCGGAGTGGCAGAGAGGTAGGGGATAGCACCTGAGCTGGTTCAAGCGAGAGACAGAGTCTGAGCTTCTGTGGCAGGTGCTGTGGGACTGGGCCCGCTCAGTAAGTGGGGGAGTGGATGAGTGTGTGGAGCAGTATACGCTTCCGCATGCAGGACATGGTGGTTATTTAAGGGGAGGCGGGCTACCAGCCCATGAGGGGATCCACGATTCCCTGTTTCTCCCACCTTTGTGACCTCCCAGTGACTTCTCTCCCCTAAAAGCCCCAATGAATCCTTAATATCATGCCTTTCTTTCCCCGGGATTTTCAGGGCAGCTAGGCAGTCGCCATCTTGGCAGGAAGTCCAAGTGGGATTACTTTAATAAATGGTTGCACACAAAGAAACCATTGAACAGAATGCAGAATGCAAAATGAAAAGTATGTCTGGTCATCATTGATGTTGTGGAGGACAATGGTCCAGAAAATAGAAAAGATAATAGCTAAAGATAAGTTATATAACCCAGGAAATAGGTATAACAGTAATGAGAAAGCTTAACAGAAGCATTGTTCAATGTATTTAATAAGGGTGTGTAAGAAAATGAAGTCCTATTTCATTTTGTTGGGAATGGAATTTCCTGTCCTTATTGTTAACTGCACTGTTGTTCCCTCTCAAGATCCAGCTATATCAAGCCTGGGTATAAACTTAAAGGAAGTGTTGTTAGGAGATATAAAATTTATAATATTTTGTGAAATACACTAGGGCTAATTACCACATAAACTTAATTAAGCTTTGCAAGTAAAAAAAAAATGCTTGCATTATCAGTTTTCATTGTTTTATTGTTCACAATAACAGGTTATAAAACATACCTTAGCATTTAACTAATGAATGGATAAAAAATATGATGTGTGGACAAAATTTATTCTTCAGTCATTAAGAAGAATATCCCATAATTTGAAAGAAACCCATAGCTTTTCCTATGGTAAATAAGTGAGCCAGACACAAAAGTACAAGAAATGGTTGTCTTCATATGTGGAAGCTGCAAAAACAATTACATAAGCTGAGCATGTTGACACACGCTTTAAATCACAGCCCTTGGAAGGCAGAGTTAAGGGAATCATCATGAGTTCAAGACCACCCTGAAAGTACAGAGTGAATTTAGGGCCAGCCTGAACTAAAGCATGATCCTACCTCAAAAAAATACTCATAAAACTTAATAAATGCATATATGGAGAGTACATGTAGTAAAGTAATGAAACAACCTTTTAAAGTAATTAATTAATTTGTTTTCTTATCTATTTATTTATTGTGAACATTTATGGCATGACAGATTCTCTGTCATTACAAACAAGTCAAGATAATGTGTCTCCTTTTGCATGTGGCTTTACATGGATGCTGTGGAACTGAACCTGTGCCAGAAGGCTTTGCAAGTCAGCAGCTTTAGCCACTGAACTATTTCCAAGAGGTGTCCACCTTTTGTTTGAAAATATATTTGGAATTTACTGATTTTTACTTAGATATTCAGAAAAGACATTGTCTCACAATAGCTCAGACCAGATCTGGAAGTCCCTGAACCTCAGCCAGGGCTTGAACTCAAGGTGATCTTACATCTTTCTCCCAAATGCTAGGATAATAGGCATGAGACATTAAGTTTGGTGACATAAAATATTGTCTCTTAAAATTAGTCAAAGATAACATTTTATAAGGAAAATATCATACAATCTCATACACATGTATTTGAGAGATGAGTATCTAAGTGAAAAGACTGTCCAGGGTTAGGCAAACACAGAAAATTGGTTCGCTTTGGAAGACTTTAGGAGTTACATACTTATGGATGAAAGATGAGCACATACTGGAAGGGACACTTCTTCTCAGCCACTTAATATTGACCAAATGCCAGTGGAGTTTATTGTCAGGATAAGGAGGATTTAATATGAAGCAAGGAAGAAAGCACTATGTCCAAAAATTCTAGATATGTACATTGGAGTATAAAAAGTCATATTCATTTGATTGTGGGAAAATACTGCTTTGTAAAAGCAAAATAATTTTTGGCTCATTCATAAGTGGTATACTTAGGAATAAAAGAGCAAGGGATCCTCCAAGTGTTTTTGTTACCCATATACAGACTTCTTACACTTTATTCACGACTTTGAAAGAGAAAAATTAAGAACCAAAGTTGACACTTACCAGTAAAGCTTTCTTCTTAAATCTTTTTCTCTCCTAGGCTCCCATGATATCACAATTTCAAAATTACAATCCTTCCACATATCTCCATCATTGTCTGTGTTTTTCTTTATTCTCCAAAAGCAGCTTGTTTCTGTCAAACTGCAGAAGAGTGCAGAAAGCATCACAAGAAATATGACAAACATAAGACTGGTCAGCTTCCCCATTTCTCAAAGCTCTCAGTCTGAGCTCAGATGCAATGTTCAACATCCAGTAGATACACACATCACATGTGCATGCTTGTGTGTGTATCTATCCTTACTACTATTGCTGGCTAGGGGGAATATTTATATCCCTAATGTCCTTCTTCCCAGCTTGTGTCACCTCCCTTGAGGAGTACAGAACACAGCCATGGGGCTCTGCATCTGAGGTCTACATCAAGGTCAAAAATACATGCTGAAAAACATGTGAGGATTATTTCTGGTTTCAGGCACTATGAGGTCATGCATATCCAGGCATGAATGCCACTGAGATAATCTGAGCACTTTTGGTCCCAGACTCATGTCAGCAAGCCATTTGGATGAAAAACACCTGAAAGCATGTAAGTGGATTTCTTCAGCATGTCTAAAACCAGACGTGCAGTGAAAAGGTCAGAAACTTTTCCTGCCCATCATAGCTCATGCATAAAAGTGCAGCATTATTTCCTCCATTGTTGAAAAGGTGGAGAGGATCCTCACATACCTCACTTCCATCAGCATCATAGCATTTACTGTGTGCTCCACACACTACTCATAGCAGTTTCATGTCTGTAATAGCCCACAACTCCACGTTTCCTAATGTCTGAGTAAACAATAAAGAAAATAATAATCGCAGTCCAGCAATTCACAGTCGTTCTCTCAATATCAATACAGACACTAAGCTTCATACTATTGCTCTAAATCATGACATTCATCAGTGTTCCTCAGTTCCCACAGACCAATAACCTGTGATGACCCAGTTTCTCATCTTTAACATTAGTTTTCCCCATTGTTCTTCTTGTCTTATTACAGGATTCCAGTTCTAATTTAACCTTATATTTTATGTTTGAACTCTGCACTTCCTCTATCTGAGTGAGAGATTGTTTTTTATTGTTGCTTTCACATTATGTGTTTTCAGTTGGACAGTCAATAAATGAATGTGGAATGAGGAGCCTGCTTCTATTGACATGGACTGCATAGAAAGTTGCACAAATTTAGGGTAACTCAGTTTATGAGTTGAGATAGATGTTGGAACTTGGGATAAGCCTCAAATGTCCTGATTTATTTCTTATTTCAAATCTGGTTAATATTTTAAAATCATTACTCACTGGTTCTAAATCTGGGAAGAATGTTCCTGGAGGATTCTAAGAGACAGATGTAGAGAAAGTAGGGAGAATCAGCCATGAAAGGGGGAAAAATTCATCCTTGAGGATGGAAAATAAAATTTCTGTGCACTGTATAGAGCATATTGTCATTAGTATTTACTGTCATTATTTCCTTTTTTTTACTTAGTGTTAACATGCAACATGATGTATTTCATATGAAATAAAATTGTGCATGATATTGTAATTTGAGCATACTGCCCTTCCATCACCTACATTTATCCCTCACTCAATTCTCCCCTTATCATTTCCTAACCCCAAATAGTACCCTCGTGTTTCATGTCACATATATTTATTTATATTTTGCATATGAGAGTAAGTGAATTTTTCATCTTGTTTTTAATCATTCATTTCCACGTTAGTTTTCATTTCCCAGTTCCTTTTAGACTAATTCCTTCACCTAAATGGCTATTCTTCTCTTGTCATTGATACATACATAAAATTTCAAATATATATTGGAGAAAATATATTTTGTTGTGATTCTGATTTGTTTTCCTTAACATGACAATCTTCTGTATCATCTACATTGCTAATGTTATATTAAAATTGTTTTTAAGTCTTAATAAAATCCCTCTGTATATATTCATATGTATGTATATATATGTGTGTGTAGATAGGCATGCAATTTTTTTCTATCTATTCATGTGAAAGTGGGCATGCAGTCTGATTCCATATCTTGAGTATTCTCCATAAGTGAGTGGCAAGATGATATCTTCAGATATGTTGATTTTGAAAACTTAGGTATTTTCCCAAGAGCGATACATATTGATTATCTTCTTTATCTACTTTCAGATTTAATTAACTTCATACTCATTCCCATAGTAGCTGCACCAGCTCCCATTCCCATTGTAAACTCTATGGGTTGTTTTTTACCTCAATTCTTTGTCATAGTTTTGGATTCTTTTGATGCTGATAGCCTTTCTGACATGGGTGAGTGTAAAACCAGATTACTTTTTATTTGAATATCCCTAGTAGCAAAAAATTTTGAATATGTTTCCATGCATTTTGGACATACTTTTCTTTTAATATATTCTGCTTTTGCCGATTGATTCAATGGTGTGTGGGAAGGTTTTAGATCAACTTCTAAATATTATTTCTATGTTCTCAAATTCATTATTTTCCAAGTGAATGGGTGACACATATTGTCTCTCTTATGAAAATGCCAGTTTTCTGTGCTGTTTTCTTTTGGATCAGGTTATTTTAAGCATCATACATTCCCATTTTGCTATTATTACTTGAGCCATTGGAGTCCTTTGAAGAATTTCCTTGTCTATAAAAAAGTGTTGAACAGTTGGGCATGGTGGTGCATGCCTTCAATCCCAGAACTTGGGAGGCAGAGGTAGGAGGATTGATCTGAGTTTGAGGCCACCCTGACACTACATAGTTAATTCCAGGTCAGCTTGGGCTACAGTGAGACCCTACCTTGAAAAACCAAAAAAAAAAAAAAAAAAAAAAAAAAAGTGTTGAACAATCTTTCCTACATTTACCTCAAGTTCAAAGTTTGTCTTACATTAAGATCTTTCGTTGATTTTCAATGTATTTTTATGTGGTAAGAAGGATGATTCTTGGTTGTTTTCTCTGTGTGTGGATATCCATTTTGCCACCACCATTTGTTATGTAGACACTCATTTCTAGTACACGGTTTTGGTACATGTAACAGTTTTAACAAATACCATACCAGAAGCAACTTGTGGATGGAAAGGGCTTCATTCCATTTTTATCATGTGGGGAAAGCATGGAAGGCATGAGTGGGAAGCTGAGTCACATTGGCATGCAGGACTCAGAGGAAGGACTAGACTGAATTGTCAGGTCCACAATGAGTGACAAACTTTTTCCAGCATGTCTCCATCTCTAAAAGTTTTCATAACCTCCCCAAACAGTGGCACCTGCAGGTAACTTTATTTTTCTCCTTCTTTATTGCTCCAGATAAGGAAATTAGATATTTTGGCAATGCTCTGAAAAAATACATGTCATGAAACAAGTTTACAAAGGTTCATTTTAGTTTACAGTTGACAGTGTAGTGACCATCATGATTGGAAAGGCATAGTGGTAGGAAATATGAGATTGCTTTCACATATCTAGCATAAAAAGACAGAAGTGAATTCTGGCACTCAGCTGGATTTCCTTTTTTATTGAATTAGGGCTTCATCTTATAGGATAATTCCACCTATATTCAAGGTGCATATCCCACCACCTAACTGATCCTTTCAAGAAAAGAGCCATTATTAACACTATGAGATGAGCCTCATAAGTTTCACGTGTTCAAAAATACAACCCAGTTGACAATGTAATTAACCATCACCAAGTCTTCTGCACTGTGTTTAATAAGACTAAAGAGGATGCACATTCTTATTTAATTCAAACCTCAGAGGAAATAATTTCTTATTGCACAGTTTAGTTTTTAAATACTTATTTTATTTATTTATTTATTTATTTATTTATTTATTTATTTAGTTTTTCCACGTAGGGTCTCACTCTAACCCAGGCTGATCTGGAATTCACTATGCAGACTCAGGGTGGCCTCGAACTCATGGTAATCCTCCTACCTCTGCCTCCTGAGTGCTGGGAGTAAAGGCCTGTGCCACAATGCCCAGCAAATATATATTTTTTTATTTACTTGAGAGAAAAAGAAACAGACAGGCAGAAAGAATGAGACAGCAAGCAAGAGAGAGGACACACAAGACCCTCCAGCCACTTGGCTACTTTTGACATCTGGATTTATGTGGGTACAAGGGAATCAAAACTTTGTCATCAGACTATGTAAACAGGGCCATATAATATGTGCAAATAGCACTTCTGGCCAAGATGGCGTCTGCCTAACCATGCTTCACCTTGTGGGGAAGGAAAGGCAAGATCACTGGGGTTTTTAATGCCTGCAGATCCTATCAGACTTCCAATGGGAGGGTGCAGAGGAGCAAAGGAGGGAATGCACTGATTGCCAGTCTCTTAGGTATCCCACCAGTTTCCCAAACCCCTCAAGCAGCTGACCCACATGCAGCACCTTGGACAAGGTTCTCCGTGCACTACTTGCAGGCTACCAGTACACAGGCCAGCCAGCTTGCATTCCTCCCTCTTTCCCTCTGTCGGCTTTCCTCCCTCATTCCATCACCAGGACCTCCATTCCAACTGCAACTGCCACCCCAGCCGCCATTCTCTCATGCACTGCAACAGGTTCCTCCTGCACTACCCACGGGCTACACTGACCCAGGAGAGCAGGCTGGCATTTCCCTCTCCCTCCCTTCCTCCTATGGCTTTCCTTGGGACTCTATCCCAGCAGGAACACCATCCCAGTTTCCCATGACCACCTAGCATTCCTCCATCCCACGGTTTTCCTCCCTCTTCCTGTCACCAGGACCTCTGCCCCATCCCTCACCACCATCACTCCTCATCATGGGACCCACAGCAGTTGCATCCTCCTCCCGCTTTGCCTAGTCATCAGACCTCAAAGTCCCATCCCATTCCTACTTCACTTCACCTCACCACTGGATGATCAGCGGCCCTATCCCTCCACCCTGCCATGTCACAGGATCCAGCAGCCCCATTCCCCCCAGGCTCATTGTGCCAGCACACCCCACAGGCCCATCCACTCACCCCAACACATCACAGGACTAAACAATCCCATCCACTCTACCCTACCCCACCACAAGACCAGACTGCATTATCCCATTCCCCCCTACCCCAACACCATTGTGCCACCTGACCACACAGTCCAATACCCTGAACCAGCAACCAATGAACCCCTCTCGACAAGGTCTTTGGTCACCACCAGAGCCTCACAGACTCCTGAGATCTGAGCAGACACGACTCATTGCCAACAGAAACCTAATTTAGTCAAACATAAAAGGGAATAATCACTGAAGACACTTCAAGGGTAAACTGCAGCTTCCTCCTGAACTAAATAAGATTCCCACATTGTGATAAGCAGAACACAACACAAAAGGAATATTATGAAAAATCAAATGGAAGTAAATCCAACAAGGTTGCCCAGTCCCACAATGGAAGTCTCTAATCAAAACATAGAAGAGACAATAGGTTTAGAGCCCCAAAATGAAGACTTAAGCTATGTGACCCAGGCCAAGCAATTAGCAGGACATGCAGAAAATCAACAATGGTCCAATAACTGTATGATTGTTGTCCTCACTACATTAGATGAGAAAGTCTTCAAAAGACAGTGAAATGAGCTGAAGAAGAGAGGAAAAAAAAGGACCTCAATAATCTTCTGCCTAAGCTCAATGAAGACAAAAAAAAAATGCAAGGACAAGTTCCAAGAAGCATTAAAAAAAATCAGAAAATGATGTGAAAAAGGAACTCGATAGAGGGATAGATACTATACATTAAAAAGACAATAGAAAATAGAAACCAAATCCAACAATTCCAAACCACTGGAGAAGCTCTCAAGAATAGAATCAATCATGTGGAAAACAGAAACTCAGAACTGGAAGACAAGACAGAAGAAATACTTCGTGTTTCCAAAAATTTGAATAAGTTCAATTTTTTGTGAACAGAACATGAGGGAACTATGGGATACCTTAAATGCCCCAACATTTGGATCATAGGTATATGAGAAGGGGAAGAATTTCAGACCAAAAGCATGGAAAACTTATTCAATAAGTTATCAAAGACAACTTTACTACCCTCTCAAAAGAGAGTCTCATGAAGTTAAAAGACGCTAATAGAACTCCAAACAGACTGGACCAAAAGTGAAATTCTCTAAGACATATTGTCATTAAGATTCTGAACATCAATAACAAAGAGAAAGTCATAAAAGCAGCTAGGGAGAAACAACATATTACATATAAAGGTAACCCCATTAGAATTACTTCACACTTCTGAATGGAAACCCTGAAAGCCAGAAGGGCCTAAAATGGAACACTGCAAAGTCTAATAACCTATGACTTCCAACCCAAACTACTCTACCCAGCAAAATATCTCTCATAATTGATGGTGAAAAAAAAACTTTCCACAATAAAAGTCATCTCTACAACTATATGAACACAAAGACAAACCTACAGAGAGTACTTCAGGGAATTTTCCATGCTGAAGAGTCAAACAACCAAGCTCAAATGCCTACAAGAAGCAGATCACAATAACCAAACTCAGAGAAGGTGCAAAATCTACAAGGTCCCAGAAAACGCCAAACCACAAACTACCACAATATGGCTGGGATTAAATCAAACCTCACGATTAGGACCCTGAATATTAATGACCTTAATTCACCCATTGAGAGACATAAGCTATCAGGGTAAATCAGAAAAATTAGACCCCTCAATTTGCTGTCTTCAAGAAACCCACTTCACCCCTAAAGACAGACACTTGCTCAGGGTGAATGGGTGGATAATGACATTCCAAGCAAGCAGAAATAAGAAAAAGACATGCATTGCTATACTAATAACAGATAAATTAGACTTCAAACCAAAAGTAATCAAAAAACGCAAAGCAGGCCATTCGTTACTTATCAAGGGAATGATCCAAAAAGAGGATATCACAAGCATTAATCTTTTTGCACCAAACACAAGTGTAGCACAATTCATAAAGCAAAACCTGCTTGACAGCAAAACAGATGTAAACACCAATAACATCATAGTTGGGGACTTCAATACTCCACTATCAGCAATAGATACATCATCCAAACAGAAAATAATCAGAGAAGTAAAAGAGCTCAACAATGCCATAGATCAACTAGACTTAATGGACATCTACATAATATTCTACCAAAAATATAGAGAATGCACATTCCTCTCAGCATCCCATGGAACCCTCTCTAAAATAGATCATATACTAGGCCATAAAGCCTGCCTCCATATATTTAGGAAAATTAACAAAATTTCCTGCATGATATCATGTCACAATTCTGTAATGCTAGAAATTAATAACAGGAGATGAGCCAGGAATCCTACCAGCTTCCAGAAACTGAACAATATACTTCTAAACTTATTGTTTAAAACTTTTAAACTTATGATTTACCCATTTATTATGATTAGCAGAAGAAATAAAACAATGAAATTGCAAAATTTATAGAATTGAATGACAATGAGAGCACATTGTACAATGTACATTGTACAATGACACAATGAAGGCAGTCCTTAGGGGAAAATTCATAGCACTAAATGTCTTCATAAAAAAGATTGAGAGATTCCCAAAACAACAACTAACAATCCACCTAACAGCATTGACAAAAAAAAGAAGAATCTAACCCAAAAGGCTCCAGACAGAAAGAAATAATTAAAACAGAGTAGAAATTATTGAATTGGAAACTAAGAAAACAATTAAGAAAATTGATGAAACAAAGTGCTAGTTCTTTGGAAAAATAAACAAGGTTGATAAACCCTTGCCAATTTGATCAAGTGAAAAAAAAAATGCTTCAAATTAACAAAACAAGAAATGAAAAGTGGAGATCACAACAGACATAAGTGAAATTGGAAGAATCATAACTTATTTCACAAACCTCTACTCCACAAAATTGGATAGTATTAATTCCTGGACATATACCTCCTACCAAAGCTAAACTCAGAGCAGTTTAGTTTCCTAAACAAACCTATAACACTCATCAATATTGAAAAGATAATCAAAAACCTCCCCTAAAAGAAGAGTCCAGGATCAGATGGTTTCTCAGCCAAATTCTATCAAACTTTTCGAAATGAATTGAAACTAATTTTTCTCAAACTGTGCCCCATAATTGGAGAACAGGGAAAGCTCCCCAACTCCTTTTATGAAGCTAGTAGCACCATAATACCAAAACCAGACAGATATGCCATAAGAATAGGCATATATGGTTCATATCTCACCATAATAAAGGCTATATATAAAGCACCTAAAGCCCAAATAATACTTAATACTTACTGAAGGAATTCCCATTGAGATCAGGTACAAGATAGGGGTACCCACTCTCACCTCTGATCTTCAACAGAGTACTAGATGTCCTAGCTCAAGCAATAAGACAGGAGAAAGACATAAAAGGGATACAAATTGGAAAGGAAGCAGTTAATTTAGCCCTATTCGCAGATAACATGGTTCTATACATAAGCAGCCCAAGAACCTCCATCTCAAAACTCTTAAAAGTGATTAATTCTGCAAAGTATCAGGATACAAAATCAAACACAAAAATCAGTAACCTTCCTATATGCAAAGGTCAAAGATACAGAGAAAGAAGTCAATGACATTTTCCCATTTTCAGCAACAACAAAAAATACCTTGGAATAACATTAACAAAGGAAGTAAAAGACTTATATAATGAAAACATAGAAACATTCAGGAAAGAAATTGAGGAGCACTTGAGAAAATGGAAAGACCTCCCATGCTCCTGGATAGGAACAATTAACATTGTAAAAATGGCAATCTTACCAAAGCAATATACAGATTTAATGTAATACTAATAAAATTTTCTCCACTTTCTTCACAGAGATAAAACAATGATCTCAAAATTCATATGGAATGGTAGCAGGCCTTGGATATCCTAACATATCCTCAGCAAAAGAAACACCTCTGAAGGAATCACCATACCTGATCTAAAGCTATATTACAAAGCATAGTAACAAAAACAACATGGTACTGGCATAAAAACAGTATTATAGACCAATGGAACAGGATATAGGATCTGAACTTTGGGTCAAGTAACTACAGCTACTTGTTATTGAACAAAGTCTCTAACAATGATACCTGGGAAAAATGCAGCATCTCCAACAAATGGTGCTGGCAAACCTAGAAAACCATATGCCATGCACAAAAATGAAGTCCAAATGGATCAAAGACCTCAATATGAGACTGGAAATTGTACTGCTACTGGAAGAAGAAAATAGGAGGAACTTTCCACAATATAGGAGTAGGAAAAGACTTTGTCAACAAAACCCCAGTAGCTCTGGAAATTAAACAATCACTCAGCCATTGGGATCTCAGGAAGCTGAAAAGCTTTTTTTTTTTTTTTTTTTTTTTTTTTTTTTTTTTTTCACAGACAAACATACAAAAAGCTGAGCCAATAAATTGCCTACATAATGGGAGACAATATTTGCTGGCTATGCAACTGACAGAGGCGTATTTTCTAGTATCTACAAAGAACTTAAAGCTCTAAAGAATAAAAATAAAACAACCCACTCACAAAGTGGGGCAGAGAACTGAACAGGGAGTTCTCATAGGAAGAAATACATATGGCAAACACACACTTAAGAAAATGTTCAACATCCCTAACCATCAGGAAAATGCAAATTAAAACAACTGTTAGATTCTACCTTATCCCAGTAAGGATAGCAAACACTAGAAAACTAAATGAAAACAAATGTTGGTGAAGATGTGGAGAAATGGAAAGCCTCATTCACTGTTAGAGAGAATGTAAGATGGTACAACCACTATGGAATCCTATATGGAGGATCTGAAAAAGGTTGACTATACAGTTACCAGCAGACCCAGTTATTCTCTTACTGGGAATATACCCTAAAAGCTCCATGCCTCAGTTCAGAGATGTTTGCTCAACCATGTTTATAGCTGCTCAATTCACAGTAGCTAAAAACTGGAATCAACCCAGATGTCCATTATTAGATGAATGGCTAACCAAGGTGTGGTATATCTACACAATGAAATCTGTAGAAAAATGGTTGAACTTGGAAGAGATCATTCTCAGTGAACTCACCCAATCACAGAAAGACAGTCATCACATGGTCTCACTCATCTGTCACTCTAACCTGAGTCATCCTGAGATGCTATCATACCTAGTAGGCAACTTGAAGACCAGACAAAAGGGAGAGTGGGGCTAGAGGAATAGGTAAGGGTGGGGGACACAAAACTGGACCAAAAGGGAACTGGTACCAAAAAATCCTATATCCTGAAATACAGACTCAAAGGTTCAATGAACCTTCATCAGAATCTTAGAGGGAACACCTGAATCAAAGGTCCCTACAGAGGGTATGGTGAAGCCTAACCTTAATTTTCTCCTGTTTCTCTCTCTCTCTCTCTCTCTCTCTCTTCTCTCTCTCTATCTCTTTCTTTCTCTCTCTCTCTCTTCTCTTCTCTTTTATATTACCTATCTTTTTCTTCCTTCTTTTCCCCTGGTGCTGGCCTGTAACTTCCAGTACCAGGATGTGGTTAACATTCACAATGATCTGTGGATCAGAGAGTTCTACAAGGTTTCCCAAACAAGAAAGACTTCTGTCAGAGCACTTAATGACCCACCAAACGTTAATTGTAAGACCATAATTCATAAGACACCATATGCTGTCAGTATGGACCATGGAGAAACCTGGCTGGAATATGGAAGAGATCCAGTCCCCAGACAGTTAGCTTGTATAGTGTCAGAAGGTGCTAAGTGAGCTACTGGGGGAAAATGGCCAACATTTGTCCAAGAAACTCGAGGTCTAAGCTACTCAGCAGAGGGCAACCTGACATGATGGTCACCCAAATGCAATACTGGCACACAGCCATGGTGGGTAACCAACTGCTCTTGGAATGGTTAATAGATCTGCTCACTGTTATGGAACCCATAGCTGGAACTGGGAAACAAGTCAGAATCATATCCAAATAACGAGTTAGCTCCCCAATATCAAGCTCCCACCTATCTTGGGCTACACATGGGCCTACACCTATCAAATTCTCTCTAAACTAATAATGGTTATCCCATTTGTTCACTACTGACTTCACTCTCCGTTGGAGAATCTGCTTCTAGTTTTCAGATGGACTGAGTAGAGTATCAACCCATCTCACCTTACCTGTGCCCCAGCTGAAACCATAGTGTAACTGGGGAAATGAGCAATAGTGATACTTTAGTGGCAAATCTGGTATCAGCACAAGGGTGAAGGATATAGACACAGAGGACACTTAACTCCTATCAAGTCAGAGATCCAGAGACACAGAGACTTCCAAGAGCCCATCACTGAAGTAGACATGGCTCAGGGAAATTAATGGGAGAGGGGGTGGAAAGATTGTTCAAGCCACAAGTTGGGGCATTATGCACAGAGACATTGCCTCTTCCCCATAACTTATGGTTACCCCCATAATGCATGACTCACAATCCCCATGGGGATAACTGGCATCCCCAACAAGGGGGATCCCTTTATGGGAAGTGGGGGTAGGGATGAGGGCAAGGATGGTACCAACATGTGCTGTTTACACATTAAGTATGTACATAACTAATAAAACTGGAATAAAAATAAATAAAACGTGTATAATATTTAAAAAAAGATTAGAATGCAACTGATAGCCTTGTTATTGTCCTCCTTAAAGGGTCTATCTTGGTGCTTGAGAAAGACCCTAAGAATAACATATGTTTATTCAGAGAAGCACAAAATCATGCAGGCAAGAACCATCCCCAAGAAATCCTCATGAGCTAGAAAGGTTTATGGAGACAGTATATTAGCTCTGTTTTGGCACATTGATCCTGTGGACACTTCACACACTGGCACACACCTGGTTAAAACGTCAAACTCCATCAGTCTTGCTTTGGTTGTTTTATCTTATTTGCCTATCCCTTAAAAGTGGTTAAATGGCCAGCCTAGGCTTACTTGTTCTGTTTGATTTTGTTGACAATGGAAAACACAGTATAATATAGACCATATTTCTCAAGTGCTATTATCCATCTTGTTTAGGACAAAGTAAATAAATGGATGCTTATATCCTTTCATTTGCCTTGTATATTCACAAGGCAACTTTAATTATCCTGCAACATAGGCTAAAATCTACTGTCATTACATGCTTTATATTATGGTAGAAACATAATGCTTAATTAAATTAGTAACAGATATTTTTTCAAATTTTTGATTTACATTTACATAGCCATTTGTTACATATGGGTTAAAATTTATCAGCAGTTTAGAATCACAAATTAATATACAGTCAGTGACAATTGTAAAATGTGAAGATTCAACTTACTTCTAAACCATTTTTCTTTCTTTTCACTCATTTCATGTCATATACAAATGATGTTCTTTTTTGATATATTTCTTGACTCTAGATCACCTAAGCCCTACTTGAATTGCTTTCTTCTTTGCATGTGATTATGTTTATATTCATTATTAAAAATAAGGAATCCCACATAGAAAATGGGTAAATCATTCAAAATTCTATTGTGCAATGGTAACCACAATTAATATTCTTTTTCTGCCAGAGATGTATGAATTTTAAATAAAAATAGTCATTTCCATTTCATTTAGATTCCATTTATCAAGATATATATTTTATGCTTAATTAATACATGTGCCAAGCTTTGCCCTCTGCTTTTTCTTCCACCTCCCTTTCCTTTCCCCTGCCCTACTATCTGAGGTCTCTCTTTACTCAGTTAACTATTTCCTTTGCTGGACAGAAGCTGTTTAAGCTCATGGGGTTCCTTTTCTCAACTGATGACCTTCCTTCCTGCGTGAAAAAATTATGGTCCAGAAAGGTGTCAGCTTTTCCCATAGCTAGAAGTGATTTCCTTACTTTTTCATTTAGCAATTTCAGGTCTCACATCAGGCAAAAATGATCCATTTGGAGTTGATTGTGAAGACTAAGAGATCTGTCATGACACTATTACAGCAGTGGGCACATCATACCTGGCTGGTCAGTTGTGCAGCAATCAGTACCTACCTTTTGGTAAGACTGTTGATGACTTCTCTCCACCAGCAGTATGCATCACCCTTGCCCAGCAGTATGAAAGCTGGACACGAGAGATGAGGCTTCTAGCTCAGGTCTAGATTGATGTCCAAATGCCA
This sequence comes from Dipus sagitta, assembly GCA_036346955.1. Lineage (NCBI taxonomy): Eukaryota > Metazoa > Chordata > Mammalia > Rodentia > Dipodidae > Dipus > Dipus sagitta. The sequence goes on along the minus strand of CM070791.1, from coordinate 4,663,604 downwards.
TACAGCCAAATAGTGTGTAGTCTTCAGCAATAGAACATCACCATTGAATTCTGGTGAGCAACCAAGTCCCTTGGTAATAGCATCTATTGTTTGGGAGCATCAGATGCCTCCATAAAAAAGCAACTCACTGTGGGGTATATGCTGCCCGTGGTACAGATGTTTTCTGTAAGTATCTACATCTGGATGGAACATAATACACCCCAACAGAGCACTTCTTCCAAAACTCTGTTTTTGTATATTAAAATAAAACTAGAAAAGTAGTAACATTCCATATGGCTTATTCATAACATCAATAATTTTAATTAACTCATTTTCTACCACTTGCTGTCCTCCATCTTCCTTCCCTGAACCACTCACAGACTTACACCCAGGCATCTCTCCTTTGTCTTTTACTTTTTCTGATTCATTTTAATTTATATTTAGTTTTGTCACATATTAGAACAGGAACATTGGCCTGTTTCCTAATTCCATTTACTTACAAAAAGTTTCTCTATGCATTTACTGAAAGGAAGAGTCTATGCTTTATGTTGCTGTGGGATTTCTGGAGACAGTAGATGGGATGTGCATTGTAACTAAATAAGCTACTGTATGTCATTTTTATATACAAGAAGAGAGAGGGGGGAGGAGGGAATGAATATGAGTGGGCAATGAGGACTTTGAGCCACTGCCATCAAACCCCTAATGCATGTGTCACTTTGTGCTTCTGGCTGAAGGTGGATACTGGATAACTTATTGAACCAGGATCATTAGGCTTGCAGGCAAGTGCCTTAACAATGGAGTCATCACTAAATCTCTACTGTGTTTCTTTTGAAGGAGGAATTAAAACCTTTTATATTCAGATTTATTTTTCAAAGAAATGTGTTTTCTCCCAACATTCTTTTGACTTTGGAGCTTAGGGTTATTTCCATTCCTCTTCTGATTAATAGTTATTCTTTGATGGTTTATTCTTCCTTCTGGCCTCATGGATATGTTTGTCTTTTTTTCTGTCCACATAATAACTTTCAGTGCCCTATAGGGCCTAGCTCAATGTTTGTAATTAGGTTAGTTGTATTTTTATCATGGTTAGATTTTCTTATCATCAACAATGATAGGTGGCTTTGCTGTATGTAGGATTCTTAGCTGTAAGTTGTTTTCTTTCCGATCTTGGTATACTTCATTCCAAGTACTCCTGCCCCTCTCTTTATTCTCTCTCTCTCTCTCTCTCTCTCTCTCTCTTTCTCCTCTCTTCCTCTTTCTCTCTCCTTGTGTGTGAGGTGTGAGTGTGTGTGTGTATGCATTTGTATGCATGCATGTGTGGGTGTGTGTGCCAATGTATGACACAACATACATGTGTAGGCCAGAACACAACATTCTGTAGTCATAATCACCTGTGAACTTCTTTGAAGCAGGATTTCTTTCCCTGCATTGTCACTCGGCTGCTGTTGTCCGTTGTGCACACCACAAGCTTCCAAGAAATTCGCCCATCTTCTCCTCCTAAGTTGCTGTGAGTATAAGCATGCTGAGATTATAAAAGCTAGTCATGGCAGCTGTCTGGGAATTGAAATTGAGTACACCAGCTTTTGTGGCAAGGATTGTATCTATTTAGAAATTCACACAACCCCACTTATATTTTAAAAATTCCATTTAAAATCTGTTATACTTCCAGCAGACCTGTATTTATCAAATAATTGATGTTTTTCTCCTGCTGCTTTGAATATTCTTTCTTTGCTTTGCATAGGTAGTGACCTAATTGTGATATGATGAGGATAAGTTCTTGTCTAGTCTTTTCTGTTTAATGTTGTGAACACCTTCTCTGTATGGACTGGCATCTCCTTCACTAATGTACAGAAATTTTCTATTTATATTTCATTGAATTTATTTTATGCCTTTAGGATACAATTCTCTACATCTTTTATGATCAGTATTCTTAAATTTGTTCATTAAATACTGTTGCAAATATTGTGAAATTCCCACTCATATTCTTATTAATTTACCTTCCTCTATACTGGAATGGTCTCCAAATTCTCCCATCCTTTCTTCCAACTCAAATATTCTCTCCTCTTCTTCATTCTTTCTACTGGTAGGCATTAAAATGAACATTTTTAACTAGTATTTTTCTTTCTAGTATTTTCCATTTAGTTTTTCTTCAGAGGTTTTACTTTTATTGAACTCATTTCTATACAGTGTCTCCTTTATTTTTGTCACAGTTTTATTGGGATTAACTTAGGATTTCGTTGTTTAAGTTGATCACTTTCAGCATAGTTATAATCTTTCTTCTGAAATTTTGTAGTGGGGTTTATTAAACTTCAGTCTTATTGGAGGTCATTACTAAGAATGAATTTTTAGAATTGGGTCATTTTGGTTTTAAATGATATTTTTAATCTTATATTTTACCTTACACTTCTAGATCTGTGAAGTTCATTGAATTTCATTGAAGTAACATATTTTTTTCATTTTAATTCAGCCTTATTTAAGAATAAGGACTTGCATTGATCCCCAGGAAGCCCAAGAAAGATGCAGAAAGCAATCATGTGCACTTAGAACATCAGACTAGGTCAATACCCTTGGGTTCATAGGGATATATGGAAATAAATGCCAGGTCAAAGTCTGTCCGGTGCACCAAGTCCACCTGACCAGAAGAACATTCTTAAGACTCTTAGGCTCAATGAATATCTTGGAGGTGAGGGACACTAAATGCTTTTGAGTGCACCGTGGTCCCCAGACATGAAGGGAAGGCTGATGGTTCTGGAGTATGAAGTGCTGCTTGGTGAACAAACATAGGCATGAGGCTGTCAGGTGTTTATTGCTCACCAGATACTAAGATAGTGTTGAAGGTTTTTAGGATCACAGGCCCTCTTCAGAGATAAAGGACAGGCTGAATGTTCTCAGGTATGTCATGTGCAGCAGACATGAAGGGTGAGCCAAGGTCTGTCAGATAGATACACAGAGCTCCCTGGAAATGAACAGCCATCCAGGGGTCCTCACAAGTACATTTTTCTGCTGGTTATGCTAATATGTACACATCTTCCCTGAAATTAAGATTTGGATGAAGGCTATCAGGGCATAAATCTCCCCAGAGGAGAAAGGCTCTTATGTGTGCAGAGTGCCTCAGAGATGAAGGGTGGAGCAAAAGTTCTCGTATGCACAGTATTCACTGCAGATGAAGGGTAGGTTGAAGCTTTTGGGTGTATAGATTACCCCAGAGATCAATGATGGGCCATAGTTTCTCAGAAGCACACGGCTCACTCCAAATAAATGAAAATTTACTGTCTTTCAGATGCTCACAACATACTAGACATGAAATATGTAAATAAGGCTCTTTGGAGCATTCGGCTCATTTCAGCTGAAGTGTCGAATGAAGTATCTTCAGTGTGTTGATTCCCTGGAGACAAATGGTAAGCCAAAGGCTCTCAGATGTGGACAGCCTTCTTCCTGGAGATTAAAGGCTGGATGAAGGCTCTTGGGTCCACCATATGCCATGTAAATGAAAGACAGTATGAAGGTCAAGAGGACAAGTATAAGGACCTTGGAATGTCTTATGTCAGTGCCAAATTCAATATTTATTAGTAAAATTCAACAATTTTTTGTAAGATTCAATTACAGAGGCAGTTAATTCAGTAACTCATTAGGACTTATTTCTCAGGATTATGTGTCCACTAATATATCTGAACACCAGTAGACTCAACTTGCCCCTCCCCAAATACACAGGTTAACATGATTGGTCAGAAAACTGGATCCATTCATTTGCTGTCTACAACAAACCTGCTGTACTATTAAAGGCAGACACTGCTCTATGGTGAAAGGAGAGAGAAAGATATTCCAAACAAATGGAAATAGAAAACAAGTTGGTGTGGCTATATCAATATATGAGAAAACAAACTATAAGTAAGAAATCAACACAGATTTTAAAATGCCCTGTTGTACTCAGCAAGGAAACAATTCAACAAGAAGATGTTAGAAACAAATTCATAGATTTACCATACAACCATACACCAAAGTTAACAAAGGTATATCCTCAATATATGACATCAAAACTAAATGCAAAGAATATAGTGGGTGATTTTAATACATTGCTGTAATCAATAAAAAGATGATCTAGAAAAACAAAAAGCAATGAATCTAAATAACATCAAATTTCAAATGATCTTAAGAGACATTTACAGAACATTCCAAGTCTCAACATCATACACATTCCTTTCAGCAGCTCATGAAACGTTCTCTAAAATAGAACATATATTACAGAACAAAGCAAGTTCTCACACATTCAAGGAAATAGACATAAGTTTCTATTAGTTGTTACCACAAAGTAATTGATTTGTAAAACAAGAGAAACCAGAGCAAATGCACCAGTGTCTCAAGATTGAACAACACACTACCACGCAATGAATGGATCATTGAATAAATAAAAAAAGAAATTTAAAAACTTTCAGGAATGAATGTTGTTGAAAACATGACCTAACAAATCATATGGGACAGGCTAAAGGCAGTCTTAAGAGGAAGGCTTATAAGTATAAATCACTACATTAATAGGATATAGAAATATCAAATAAATAACTCAGTGATGCATCTGAAGTCTTCAAACTCATGAACAAACCAAATGCAAAATACCAGATGTAAATAAATGATCAAGATCAGAAAGTAAGTTGGGAGTGAAATAATAATTAAAAAATTATCATGATAAGTTTTCCTTTCACCATCTATTATGAGATATAATTTTCAAAATAAACCTTATTGTTATTATATATAGCAACATTTTTCGTATGGATACATCATATATTGATACTCTCTTTTCCTTCATTCCTGCACCCATCCCATTGGGGAACCTCCTCAGTGTGGTTGCAGGCATGCATTATGGGGTTTCGGGTTATGTGTTGTAGAAGCAGTGCTTATATTTTGTGGAGGGGTGGGGATGGAAAAGAATACCTCTGGGCATGATGTTTCAACCTGTGGCTCTTAAAATCTTTCTGACCCCTCTTCCACAAAATTCCCTGAGCCATTTTGGGTGACTTTTAAGTAGTTCAGTGATGAGCTCTTAAGATCTTCAGCATGTCTGCTTTGGTAGGTGTTGAGTATATGAGAGATACTTTTGCTGGTTACAGCAGATTGGGTGGAAGCCATAGATTTTAGACTTCGAAGTACTCCATTCCAGGCCCACAATGCATTGCTGATTGGAGAGAACTACAGTGTTCCAAAATGAAAAGAGTTTTCTGGCAAAGCACTTGATTACCCACCTGAGGCAGCTGGTAAGAGCCTATTGCTAAAAATATCATAGGCTGCCAACACAGAGCATGGAAATATCTTGCAGGAATCCAGAAGAGAGCCACTCCCCAGACAGTTAGCCCATTTACTGTTGGAAAGCCCCAACTATGATTATAGGATAAAGTTGCCAAAACATTCTGAGCAACCATGGTCTAAGCTACTCAGAAGCAAAAAACCCTGACATGATGTACACCCCAGGGCAATAGTGGCACACAGCCTTGGTGGGTAACCAATTGGCTAAGAGGTCCACTGAGTGTAAAGAAACGTATATATGGAATTGGAAACCAGGTCAGAATCCTGTGGCAACAATGAGTATGCTCTCAAGTGTCAAGCTCTCTCTAGTCTTTGGCTAAAAGAGGGGCTACATATATCAAATTCTCCATAAATTAATAATGCTTATCTCATTCAAATTATGCTAACTTCACTCTCCATTGGAGAATCTGTTCTTCTTTTTCATAAGGTAGTGAGTCCTGAGGAGATAAACGAGGCAATGTCTTTGTGAAAAATGGAGGACTTCCGGCCAAGATGGCGACCGCCTAGCTGCGCTGCAATTCCCAGGGAAAGAAAGGCAAGATATTAAGGGTATATAGTGGCTTTTAGGGGAGAGAAATCTGGGAGGGCACAGAGGTGGGGGAACAGGGAATCGCTGATCCCCTTGTGGGTGGGTAGGCACCCCTTGCCCCAAATAACCACGGTGTTCAAAGCTCCACCCCTGCCGCTGCTGCTGCTCTGGAGCCCGCACGGCTGCCACCGCGTGCCGATCGTTCCCTGCGCGTGGAAGCTTAGACTGCTCCGCACCCTTGTCCACTCGCCCACCTACTGAATGTGCCCAGTCCCACAGCAGCTGCCCCACAAACTGAGACTCTATCTCTCACTTGCATCAGCTCAGGTGCCACCCCCTACCTGCCTGCCGCACCGGCGGGCCGCCATTGTCCTGTGGTGGGGGAGCGCAGACTGCTTCCAGTTCCCAGTGATCCCAGCCAAAGTCTGGGCGGCTTCAGTGCTTGGTGCCTCAGTGCCACTCCTAGCTCGAACGCAGGCAGCTGTGGCACATTACCACTTGAGAACTCAGGCAACTTTGGCGCCCCTGCCAGGTATTAGATAGGCGGCTTTGGCAAGTGAGATTGTTCCCTGCGTGCGGAAGCTTAGACTGCTCCGCACTCTCGTCCACTCACCCACTTACTGAGTGTGCCCAGTCCCACAGCAGCTGCCCCACAAGCTCAGACTGTATCTCTCGCTTGCGTCAGCTCAGGTGCCACCCCCTACTTGCCTGCTGCACCAGTGGGCTGCCATTGTCCTGTGGCGGGGGAGCACAGACTGCTTCCGGTTCCCAGCGTTCCCAGCCAAAGTCTGGGCGGCTTCAGTGCTTGGTGCCTCAGTGCCACTCCTAGATCGAATGCAGGCAGCTGTGGCACATTACCGCTTGAGAACTCAAGCAACTTTGGCGCCCCTGCCAGGTAGTAGATAGGCGGCTTTGGCAAGTGAGATTGTTCCCTGCGTGCGGAAGCTTAGACTGCTCCGCACTCTCATCCACTCGCCCACTTACTGAGTGTGCCCGGTCCCACAGCAGGTGCCACGCAAGCTCAGACTGTGTCTCTTGCTTGCACCAGCTGAGGTCCCATCTCCTATCTGTCTGCCGCGCGGCTGTCCACAATTGTCCTGTGGCGGGGGAGCACAGACTGTTTCCGGTTCCTAGCGTGCCCAGCCAGAGTTCGGGCAGCATCAGTGCTTGGTGCCTCAGTGCCACTCCTAGTTCGAATGCAGGCAGCTTTGGCACATTACTGCTTGAGAACTCAGGCAACTTTGGTGCCCCTGCCAGGCAGTAGATAGGCGGCTTTGGCAAGTGACAGCCAAAGCCCAGGCTTCTTGAAAACGCCCCCAGGCTGCATAATATTCCCATTGTTCTTGAGCCCAGGCTGATACACCCACCTATCTGCCCATACACTGTCATGGGCAGAACACAGCGCAAAAGAAATAACATGAAAAATCAAATGCAAGAAAATTCAGTTAGATCACCCAATCCCACAATGAATACATCTAACCAAAACATAGAAGAACCAATAGGACCAGAAAACCAAATTGAAGCTTTGAGCAATGCAACTCTAACCAACCTACTGGTAGAACTTGCAGGAAAGCAACAAAGGGCCGACAATCGTGTGGATGCTGCCATCACTAAACTAGAACTAATAGATAAAAAATTGGAAGGATTAGAAAAGAAAATGGAAGGATTTCAAAGAGAGTTAAGATATTTGAGGGAGAGTGAAAAAAAAGAAGACCTTAAAAATCAGCTGGCTATGCTAAATGAAGACATAAATAAATGCAAGGATGAACTCCAAGAATCATCAAGAAAATCAGAAAATGATGTGAAAAGGGAGCTTGACAGAGGGATGGAAATTATACATAGAAATAATAGAAAATGCAAACTTAATTGAACAAGTCCAAAACTCACTAGAAGCTCTCAAGAATAGAGTCAGCCAAGTGGAGGATAGAAACTCTGGTCTGGAAGACAAGATGGAAGAAACAGTTAGAGAGTTCAAAAATTTTCAGTAAGTTTAAAAGCTCCTGTGAACAGAACATGAGGGAATTGTGGGATACAGTTAAACGTCCCAATATCAGGATCATTGGAATACCAGAAGGAGAAGAAATCCAGACCAAAGGCATGGAGAACTTATTTAACAAAATAATTGAAGAAAACTTTCCCAGTCTCTTAAAAGAAAGGCCCATCAAGATACAAGAAGCCAATAGAACTCCAAACAGACTGGACCAAAGGAGAAACTCTCCAAGACATATTAACATTAAGACTCTAAACATTGACACCAAAGAGAAAATCCTAAAAGCAGCTAGGGAAAAACAGAACACCAACTTCAGAGGTAACCCCATCAGAATTACTTCAGACTTCTCAATGGAAACCCTGAAAGCTAGAAGGGCCTGGAATGAAGCAATGCAAAGTCTAAGAACCTATGGCTTCCAACCCAAACTACTCTACCCAGCAAAGGTATCCCTCATAATAGATGGTGAAAGAAAAACTTTCCATGACAAAACTCAGCTTTACAATTATATGAACACAAAGCCAAACCTACAGAGAGTATTTAAGGAAATTCTCCACAGAGAAGAAACAAATAATCAAACTCAATTGCCTACAAGAAGCAGATCACAACAACCAAACTCAGAGTAGGCACACAAAACTTCAATGTCCATGAAAACTCCAACCCACATTTACCATCATAATATGGCAGGGATCAAATCAAATCTCACAGTCATTACCCTAAATGTTAACGGCCTTAATTCACCCATCAAGAGACACAAGCTAACAGGATGGATCAAAAAATTAGACCCCTCAATCTGTTGCCTTCAAGAAACCCACCTCACCATTAAAGACAGACATCTCCTCAGGGTGAAAGGGTGGAAAACAGTATTCCAAGCAAACGGGAATAAGAAACAAGCAGGTGTAGCTATATTAATATCGGATAAAATAGACTTCAAACCAAATATAATCAAAAAGACAAAGAAGGCCACTTTCTACTTATCAAGGGAACGATCCATCAGGAGGATATTACAAACATAAATCTGTATGCACCAAACACAGGGGCACCACAGTTCATAAAACAAGATCTACTTGACAATAAAACAGAAATAACCACAAACACCATCATAGCTGGGGACTTCAATACGCCATTATGAGTAATAGACAGATCATCCAAACAGAAACTAAACAGGGAAGTAAGAGAGCTCAACAAAACCATAGATCACTTAGACCTAACGGACATCTACAGAACCTTCCATCCCAAATCCACAGATTACACATTCTTCAAAGCAGTCCATGAAACATTCTCTAAAATAGACCATATATTGGGTCACAAAGACTGCCTCCACATATTTAGGAAGATTGACATAATCCCCTGCATGATATCAGATCACAATGCTATATTGCTAGAAATCAACAACAAAAGACCCAGCAAGAATCCCAACAGCACCTGGAAACTGAACAGCACACTTTTAAAGAATAAATGGATAGTGGATGAAATAAAAAATGAAATTGCAAAATTTCTGGAATTGAACGACAATGAGAACACATCCTACCAAAACTTATGGGACACAATGAAGGCGGTCCTCAGGGGAAAATTCATAGCACTCAATGCCTTCATAAAAAAGACAGAAAGGTCCCAAATCAATAACCTAACCATCCACCTAAAGGCACTGGAAAAACAAGAAAAATCCAACCCAAAGAGCTCCAGAAGGAAAGAAATAATTAATATCAGAGCAGAAATCAATGAATTGGAAACCAAGGAAACAATTAAGACAGGTGACAAAACAAAGAGCTGGTTCTTTGAAAAAATAAACAAGATTGACAAACCCCTGGCCAATCTGATCAAGTAAAAAAAGGTGAAACTTCAAATTAACAAAATTGAAAATGAAAAAGGAGAGATCACAACAGACATATGTGAAATTGGGAGAATCATCAGGACTTATTTCAAAAACCTCTACTCCACAAAACTGGATAATGTGGAGGAGATGGATAAATTCTTGGATGCATACCATCTACAAAGCTAAACACAGAGCAGATTAATCACCTCAATGAACCCATCACACTCATGGAGATTGAAAAAGGAATTACAAACCTCCCAAAAAAGAAGAGCCCAGGACTAGATGGCTTCTCAGCTGAATTCTATCAAACCTTCATAGAAGAACTCAAACCAATCTTCCTCAAACTGTGCCCCACAACTGGTGAACAGGGAAAGCTACCCAACTCCTTTTATGAAGCTAGCATCACCCTAATTCCAAAACCAGGCAGAGATGCCACAAGAAAAGAAAACTACCGGCCTATTTCCCTGATGAATTTAGATGCAAAGATCCTAAACAAAATCCTTGCAAACCGAATCCAACAACACATCAAAAGCATTATCCACCTTGACCAAGTGGGATTCATCCCAGGAAGACAGGAGTGGTTCAACATATGGAAATCTGTCAATGTAATACACCACATAAACAAGGTTAAACATAAAAACCACATGATCATTTCGATAGATGCAGAAAAGGCCTTTGACAAGATTCAACATCATTTCATGTTCAAAACATTGGAGAGAGTTGGCATGGTTGGTTCTTATCTTAACCTAATAAAGGCAATATACGAAGCTCCGAAGGCCCAAATAATACTTAATGGAGAGAGACTGGAGGAATTCCCATTAAGATCAGGAACAAGACAGGGTTGTCCACTCTCACCTCTGCTTTTCAATATAGTACTGGAAGTCCTAGCTCAAGCAATAAGACAGCAGAAGGAAATAAAAGGGATACAATTTGGAAAGGAGGAAGTTAAGTTAGCTTTATTCACTGATCACATGTTTATATATGTAAGAGACCCAAGAGACACCATCCCAAAACCCCTGAAGGTGATTAACTCCTATAGCAAAGTAGCAGGATACAAAATCAATGCACAAAAATCAGTAGCCTTCCTTTATGCAAATGACAAATATACAGAGGAAGAAATAAGGGACATAGTCCCATTTTCAATTGCAACAAAAAAAATGAAATACCTTGGAATAACGTTAACCAAGGAAGTGAAAGATCTATACAATAAAAACATAAAAACACTCCAAAAAGAAATTGAGGCGGACTTGAGAAAAATGGAAAGACCTCCCATGTTCCTTTATAGGCAGAATTAACATTGTGAAGATGACAATCCTACCAAGGGCAATATACAGATTTAATGCAATTCCAATTAAAATCCCCACAGTGTTCTTCACAGAGATAGAAAAAATGATCTCAAATTTCATATGGAAAGGCAGAAGGCCTCGCATTTCCAAACATATCCTCAGCAAAAGAAATACCTCTGGAGGCATCACCATACCTGATCTAAAGCTATATTACAAAGCCATAGTAATAAAAACAGCATGGTACTGGCATAAAAACAGGACTATTGATCAATGGAATAGACTTGAGGACCCAGACTTTGGGTGATGCAACTACAGCTACTTGATATTCGATAAAGGCCCAAACAATATAGGCTGGAAAAAAGACAGCATCTTCAACAAATGGTGCTGGACAAACTGGATAACCATATGCAGGAAACTGAAACTTGACCCACACATTTCACCATGCACTACACTCAAGTCCAAATGGATCAAAGATCTCAATATAAGACCAGAAACTCGAATACTACTGGAAGAAAACTTAGGAAGTACATTCCATGATACAGGAATGGAAAAAGACTTCCTGAACGAAACCCCAGTAGCTCATGAACTTAAACCGTCACTCAACAAATGGGACCACATGAAGCTGAAGAGTTTCTTTACAGACAAGCATACAATAAGCAAAGTCAATAGATTACCCACAGTATGGGAGAAAATATTTGTGGGTTATCTAACTGATAGAGGACTAATCTCTAGAATCTACAAAGAACTCAAAAATCTAAACAGTAAGAAGTCAAACACCCCACTCACAAAATGGTGCAAAGAGCTGAACAGGCAGTTCATAGAGGAAGAAATAGAAATGGAAAACATACACTTAAGAAAATGTTCAGCATCCCTAATCATCAGAGAAATACAAATTAAAACAACTATGAGATTCCACATTACCCCAGTAAGGATAGCAAACATCAAAAAATCAAATAAAAATAAATGCTGGCGAGGATGTGGAGAAGTAGGAACACTCATCCACTGTTGGTGGAATGTAGGATGGTACAACCTCTTTGGAAAGCAATATGGAGACTTCTGGAAAAGCTGACTGTAGAAATACCAACAGACCCAGTTATTCCCTTCCTTACTGGGCATCTAACCCAAAACCTTCAAACCACAGGCTAGACAGATTTGCTCCACCATGTCTGTAGCAGCTCAATTTGTAATAGCTAAGAGCTGGAATCAACCCAGATGTCCATCACTAGAAGAATGGATAACTAAGATGTGGTATATCTACACAATGGAATTCTATACAGCAGCAAGAAAAAATGACACAGTTAAATTTGAGGAAAAATGATTGAACCTGGAACAGATCATTCTCAGTGAACTTACCCAATCACAGAAAAAAAAATCGCCACATAGTCTCACTCATCTACAGCACCTAACCTGATTTTACCGAATTTACCTTACATACCCAGCAAGCATCTCCTAGATTAGACACTAGGATGGAAGGGGAGGGAGGGGAGGGCATCAAAGGGGTGGGAAACACAAATCTAGACCCAAACGGCAATGGTACCATAATCTTCTACTTACTAAAAGACTGACCAAATGGCTGATCCTTTACCAGGCCCTTACAGGGAACACCTGAACCACAAGACACTGGAGAGGGTTAGATTAAGACTAACCTTAATCTCCTACATCTTCCCTCCCTCACTTCCCCTCTCCCTGTCTCTCTCTCTCTTATCTCTAACTCTTGTATATTAGTTATCTTTTTCCTCATTTTCTTAGTGGGCACTGACCTGTAACTCCAAGATCCAGCATGGGGCTATCATCCACAATGAGCTTTTGATCACAGATACCTACAAGGTTTCCTAAAAGACAGACAGATTTCTGTCAGAGTACTTGATGACCCACCAAAGGCTAGTGGTAAGACCCTACTGCTGAAGATACCTTATGTGATTGACGTGCAAATTAGAATGGCATGACTGGAAGTTGGATGAGAGTCAGTCCCCAGACAGTCAGCGTGTCTAGTGCCAGAAGGTGCTACATGGGCGACTGGGGGAAAATGACCAATATCTATCGAAGCAACGCATGGTCTAACCTACTTAGCAGCAAATAACTTGTTGTGATGCCCACACAAGTGCAGTGGTGGCACACAGCCATGGTGGGGAACTAACTGCTCTCAATTTGGCTAACTGATCCCCTCACTGGTATGGGACCCATAGCATTAGCTGGGAAACAAGTCAGAACCATATCCAAACATAAGCCCACTCTCCAATATCAAGCTACCATCAATTGTGGGCTACAAGAGGGCCTACACCTATTAAATTCTCTCTAAAAAAAAAAAAGTAAGGGTTATCTCATTTGTCCTGGTGTTAACTTACTCTCCGTTGGAGAATCTGCTTCTCTTTTTCAGATAGATGTAGATCCTAAGGAGAGAGCCACCCCATCATACTTCAAAAGGGCCCCAGCTGAAACTAAGAAAAATTGGAGAAACAAGCAAGGGGGCTGTTTTCCTGATGAACCGCACAACAGCACAAGGGGGAAGGAGTTCAGCACAGAGAAAAATCAACTCCTACCAAATCAGAGAGCCAGAGCCTCAGAGGCCCCCAACAGCTCATCACTGAAGCAGACCAAAAATGAACCCAACATGGCTCAGGGAAATTTTGCGGAAGAGGGAGCGGAAAGAATATCAGAGTCACATGTTGGGTCATGATATGCAGAGACATTTAGCTTACCCATAACTGGGGCTAACTCCACAATGCATGATCCGTATACCTCAACAAGGAGGGGCCAACGGGAGGGGGTAGGTCACGGATGAGCCTAATAATGGTACCAAACTGACTGTGTTTGCTGTATACAGAACTGACTAATAATAAAAAAAAAAAAGAAAAATGCCCCAACTTGTGGTTCTAACAATCTTTCTATCCCCTCTTCTTCAAAATTCCCTGAGCTATTCTATTCTGGGAGCATTTTAAGTCTACATCAGTGATGTGCACTTAGGAGCATCTGGATCTCTGTTTTGGTAGGTGTTGAGTTGTTCTTAGTATCTTTCTCCATCACCCTTGTGCTTATATCAGCTTAGCTAACAAACAAGTATTCTTGCTCATTTGCCCAATTCCTCTGTGGTTTCACATGGGCCCAAGGAGGAGTGCACTGGGTCATTTATCTCCTCATGTCCAGTTCTCATCTTAAAAAGAGAAGTGGACTCTCCAACAGAGAGTGAAGTTGGTGCTGGTTAAATGGGATAACCATTATTAATTTAGAGAGAATTAAAAAGGTTTAGAAACTTTTGTATGCTAATGTTAGTGGGATCTTGACAACAGGAAGCAGAATCATTATCTGGATATAATTCTAGATTGTTTCTCAGTTCAGATATGGTTTCCTTTCCATGGAGTGGATCTGATAGCCAATCCAAGAGAAGTTGGTTACCAGCCATAGCTGTGTGACACTATTGCACTTGTGTGAGCATCACATTAGGTTGTTTGCTTGAGTCACGTAGACTTTGACTTGCTTGGAGAGATGTTGGTCAATTTCCCCTTGTAGCTCATGTAGCACCTTTCATCACTAGATGGGCTAGTTATCTGGGGACTGGCTCTCTTCTGGATTCCAACAAGGTCTCTCCATGGACCATGCCAACAGGATTTGGTGTCTTCAGCACTATGGTCTTACCATTAATCTCTGGTGGGTAATCCAGTGCTCTGACAGAAGTTTGTCTTATTTGTTTTGGGAGATATAATAAGTCTCTCTGATCAACAGCTCATTGTGGTTGTATACCACATCCCAGTACAGAGAATTACAGGCCAGTGCTAAGAGAAAATTTTAAAAAAGCCAGAGAATAAAGATAACAGGAGAAATTTTAGGTTAGGTTTTCTCTCTCTCTCTCTAGGGTCCTTTGATTCAGGTACTCCCTGTAAGGTCCTCTTGAGGATTCAACCTTTCAGTCTGAGTTTTGGGGTATAAGAGTCTATGGTACGAGTTCAATTAGGTTCAGTTTTGTTTACCCCACCCTTTCCCTTCCTCCAAGCCCTACCCCCTCTATTTTCCAAGCCTCATGATGCTATTCAGTTATGTCAGCAACTTGTGCTGATCAAGGTTAGAACTACAGATGAGTGAGATCATGTGATGGTTGCATCTCTGTGATTGTGTGAGTTCACTTAGAATGATCTGTTCCAAGTTTGAACATTTTTTCTATAAATGTCAATGTGTAATTTATTCTTACTGCTGAGTAAAATTCCATCATGTAGATATACCACATCTTGGTTATGATGAGCGCCTGGGTTGAATCCAGATTTTAGCTATTATGAATTGAGCAGCTACAAACCTTGTTGAGCAAATATCTCTGAACTGAAGTGTGAAGCTTTTAGGGTAAATGCCCAGTAAGGGAATAACAGGGTCTGTTGGTAACTCTATATTCATTCTTTTCAGGAGTCTCCAAATTGATTTCCACAGTGGTTTTAACAGATCACATTCCCACCAACAGTGAAAGAGTGTTCTTATTTCGCCAGAGACTCACCAACATTTGTTTTCATTTGATTTTTTAAAGTTTGCTATTCTTATTGGGGTAAGGTGGAATATCATAGTTGTTTAAATTGACAGTTCCTTAATGGTTAAAGATGTTGAAAATTCTCTTAAGTGTGTGTGAGTCATTTGAAATCTTCCTGAGAACTCCATATTTAGTTCTCTGCCCCACTTTTGGAGTGGGTTGTTTAATTTGTTATTGTTTAGTTTTTTGAGTTCGTTGTAGATTCTAGATATTTGGTTTCTGTCAGTGGTTTAGGTGACAAACATTTTCTCTCATTCACTGGGTAATCTACTGGCTCTACTTATGGTATGTTTGTCTCCACAAAAGCTTTTTAGTTTCATGAGATCCCATTGGTTGAGTGCTTGTCTCATTTCCTTGGCTACTGGGGTTTTGTTCAGAAAGTCTTTTCCCAGTCCTATATCATAGAGACTTCCTAATTTATCTTCCAGTAGTTCAAGAATTTCAGGCTTATATTGAGGTTTTTAATCCATTTTGACATGATTTTGTGTATGGAAAAATGAGTGTAGCTTTTTGCCCTAAGGTCTGGGTCTTCAATTCTGTTCCATTGGTTTATGTTCTCGTTTTTATTACGATACCATGCTGTTTTGTCACTATACTTTGTAATATGGCTTTAGATCAGGTATGGTGATACCACCAGACGTGTTTCTTTTGCTGAGGATATGTTTGGATATCCAAGGCCTTCTGCCATTCAATATGAATTTTAAGAACACTTTCAGTGTCTGTAACCATGATGCTGATATTTTTTAAGATTTCATTTTTTTATTAGAGATGGAGAGAAGGAGAGAGAGGGGGGGGAGGAGAAGGGGTGTGCCAGGGCCTCTAGCCACTGCAAACAAACTCCAGATGCATGTGCCACCATGTGCATCTGGCTTAAATGGGACCTGGAGAGTTGAACTGGGACCCTTAGGCTTCTCAGGCATGTGCCTTAACCACTAAGCAATCTCTTGAGCCTGATGCTGATGTTTTTATTTGTATTGCATTAAATCTGTATATTGCTTTTGGTATAATTGCCATTCTGACAATATTAATTCTACATATCCAGGAGCATCGGAGGTTTTCCATCTTCTCAAGTCCTCCTCTATTTCTTTGTTGAGTGTTTTTATGTTTTCATTATATATTTCTTTTACATCTTTTGTTAGTGTTATTCCAATGTATTTAATTTTTGTTGATATTGAAAATGGATCAGCATCACTAATTTCTTTCTCTGTATATTTGTCCATTGCATACAGAAAAGTTACTGATTTTGTGCATTGATTTTGGATGCTGCCACTTTGCTGAAGGAATTTATCCCCTTAGAAGTTTTGGGATGGAGACTACCGGGTCACTTATATATCGGATCATGTCATCTGCAAATAGGGCTCACTTGACTTCTTCCCTTCCAATTTGAATTCCTTTTATTGTTTTTTCCTGTCTTATTGCTTGGGCTACTATTGCTAGTACTATGTTGAAGAGCAGTGGTGAGAGTGGGCACCCCTGTCTTGCTCCCAATCTCAGTAGAAACTCCTTGAGTTATTCTCTTTAGGTATTATTTGGGCTTTAAGTTTTATATATAGCCTTTATTGTGTTCAGATATAAACCCTCCATGCCTATTATTTCCAGTGTTTTGATCATGAAGTGGTGAAGTAATTTGTCAAGTGCCTTCTCTGCATCAATTGAGATGATCATTTGGTTCTTATGGTTCAGCTTATTTATGTGGTGCATTATGTTGACTGATTTCCTTATGTTAAACCATCCTTACATCTCTGGATGAAACTTAATTGATCAAGGTGGATAAGACTTATGTGTTGTTGAATTTGGTTTGCTAGGATTTTTTTCAGGTTCTTGCATCTAAGTTCATTAGGGCTATAGGCCAATAATTTTATTTCCCTGTTGCATCTCTGTCTGGTTTGGGTATTAGGGTGATGCTAGCTTCATAAAAAAAAAAAGAAACACAGGGAGGATTCCCTGGTCTCTGATTATGCAGAATATTTTGAGAAAAATTGGTTTCAGTTCTTCTATGAAGGTTTAATAGAATTCAGTTGTGAAGCCATCCAGTGCTGGACTTTTCTTTGGGGGAAGGTTTTTTATTACCTCTTCAATCTCCATGGATGTGATAGGTTTTCTTAGGAGATTAATCTGCTCTGAGTTTACTTTTGGTAGTTGTTATGTGGTTAGTAATTGATCCATTTCTTCCAGATTATATAATTTTGGGGAATATAGGTTTTGAAAGTATGCCCTGATGCTTCTTCCAATTTTAATGATGTCTATTGTGATCTCTCCTTTTTTATTTCTAATTTTGTTAATTTGAGACTTCTCTTTTTATTTATTTATTTATTTATTTATTTATTTATTTATTTGCTGGATGCATTGGGTTTGTCAATCTTGTTTATTTTTTCAAAGAACCAGCTCTTCATTTCATTGATTTTTAAAATTGGTCTCTTAGTTTTCAATTCACTAATTTCTGCTCTAACCTTGATTATTTATTTTCTTCTAGACCTCTTTGGGTTGGATTATTCTTGTTTTTCCAGTGCTTTCAGGTGTACAGTGAAGTTATTGATTTGTGATAGTTCTGTCTTTGTCATGAAGGCATTAAGGGCTGTGAATTTTCCGTTTATGACTTCCGTCATTGAGTCCCATAAGTTTTGGGAAGTTTTGTTTTCATTATCATTCAATTCTAGGAGGTTTACAACTTCTTAAACTTTCCTTTTTCATTTCTTAAATGACCCATTCATTGTGTTAAAGTGTGTTGTTTATTATCCAGGAGTTGGTAGAGTTCTTGGTGTGTCTTTGTCTATAATTTCCAACTTTAAACCCTGCAACCTGACATGATACAGGAAGTTACTTCAATTTTCCTGACTTTATGAAGGCATGCTTTGTGGCCTAATATATGATCAATTTTGGAAAAGGTTCCATGGGCTGCTGAGAAGAATGTGCATTCTGTAGAGTTGGGGTGGAAAGTTTTGTAGATATCCATTAGTTCTAGTTGATCTGTGATGTTATTGAGTCCTATTATTTCCCTGTTGATTTTGTGCTTGGATGATCTGTCTATTGATAATAGTGGAGTATTGAAGTCCCTGACCATGATGGTGTTGCTGTTTATTTCTGTTTTATTGTTGAGTAGATTTTGTTTTATAAACTGTGGTGCCCCTGTGTTTTCCACATATATATTTCTGATTGTAATTTGCTCATATTGGATCATTCCCTTGATGAGAAAGTAGTGGCCTTCTGTGCATTTTTGTTTACTTTTGGTTTGAAGTAAATTTTCTCAGATATTAATATAGCAACACCCACTTGTTTTTATTTCCATTTGCTTGGAATATCATTTTCCAACTTTTCATCCTGAGGAGGTGTCTATCTTTAGTGGTGAGGTGGGTTCCTTGAAGCCAGTAGATAGAAGGGTCCAGTATTTTGATCTATTCTGAGAACCTGTGTCTTTGACAAGTGAGGTAAGACCATTAATATTTAGCGTTATTTCTGTGAGGTTTGAATTAACCCCTGCATGATGAGGTGTTTCAAGGGGTTGGATTCTTACTTGTGTTATGTACTGTTTTGAGCCTGGTTTATTTTGGTTATTATGATCTTCTTGGCTCTTGAGATTGGTTGTTTAATTGTTCTGTGTGGAGCATTCCCTCAAGTATTCTCTGTAGGTTTGGCTTTATGTTCATTTAATCATAGAGTTGACTTTTTTCATGGAAAGTTTTTCTTCCACCATCTATAGTTAGGGATACTTTTGCTGGGTAAAGTAGCTTTGGTTGGAAGCCATAGTTTTTCAGATTTTGAAGTATTCCATTCCAGATCCTTCTGGCTTTCAGGGTTTTCATTGAGAAATCTGATGTTATTCTAATGGTATTGCCTTTGTGTGTTGTGAATTGCTTCTCTCTTGCTGCTTTTAACACTCTATCTTTGTTTTAATTGTTAAGAATTTTAACTATGATGTGTCTTGCAGAGTTTCTTCTTTGGTCCTGCCTGTTTGGTGTTCTGTAGGCTTCTTGTATCTGGATGGGCCTCTCTTTTGAGAGATTCAGGAACTTTTCTTCAATATTTCTCTTGAGTATGTTCTCTATGCCTCTGGTCTAGCTTTCCTCTCCTTCTGGCATATCCATGGTCCAGATGTTTGGTTATTTTAGTGTGTCCCACAGTTCTCTCATATTCTGTTCACTTGATTTTTTTGAACTTAGCAATGTTTTTGGCCTCCCAATCAAATTTCTCCTGTCTTATCTTCCAGGTCAGATGTTCTGTCTTCCACATGAGTAACTCTGTTGGTGAGTGGTTCTAGAGAGATTTTTATAAATTCTATTTGATATTTGTTTTTTGTTGTATTAGTTTGCATTGTGTCCATATCTTTTTTGAGGTATGATTTCAATTTGAGTTCTGATTTTATGGATGTATCCTGTAGTTCATTCTTGCATTTGATCAAGTCTTCATTAAGCTTAATCAATTGTTTTTGATGTCTTCCACTTCTTTACTTATCTTCAATTGATTCATGTCTCTTTGGAGGGTTCTAACATTTTCTTCAATCAAGTTAAGCCTACTGTCAAAGTCTGAAAGCTCTTGGAGATGATTATGTTTAATTTCATTGATACAATTGTTGGTTCTCTGATAGCTTGCTTGAAGTTCAGTTATTTTTTTTAAATTCGGGTTTCATGGGTTGTTTTGTTTCATTTTTGGGAATGAATTTCTGTTGATTTCTCTATGATTTAACGAGAGATTTCTGCAGTAGGACTAGCCATCCTTCGTGGACATCTCTCAGTTTTCTGACTTTCATTGGCTTTTTTTTTTTTTTTTTGCATTTTTGTCTAACCATTTTAGGAAGACTCCTTATTTTATTGAGGAGCAAGCAAGTTTTTTCTTTGACCCATTTACCCTCTGATTCAGGTGAACAGTGATATTGGTACATAGTGGCCAGTCAAGATACCAGAGCAAAAGTCCTGGTTCTACAGCTCACACAGGGGCCAGGCCTCCCTGAGCAGGCACAATAGGACCTACCAGTACCAGGGTACTATGAGGAGCAAGGAAACAGGGATCTGGCCTACTTTGTGCTGTGCCCTCCAGGACACAGACAAGTACAGGCAACCTATACTGGGGAGGTGGGAGAAGCCCAGATACAGCAGTCTTGCCTACTCCTTCCACACTGTCATACCTGCTCACACACTGACTCCCCAAGGAACTCAGAACAAAGAAGTGGGAGCTGCACTAAAATGGGTCTAGCCTATGCAATCTAGACTGCCATTCCTGCCAACTCACTGACAGTGCAGGAAACTCAGACCCTGGAGGTGGGAGGAGCCCATAAATGTCTATTTTGATGTTGGGGCCCTTTTGTGGTTCACTGTTGTGTTTGACAGGCTCTCTGGCCCCAGAGCTTTAGGATTCTCCTCTGTCTTTTCTTATGTAAGCTGAGATTGTGACACCCATGCTGTGTATTTGGCTTCATATGCGTTATGGGCATCGGAACTCAGGTCATCAGGCAGAAAGTATTTTCCTCATTGAGCCATCTTATCAGCCTTTCTATCTTTGGCCATTTCAGTTTCAGATATAAACTTATTGATTTGTATGAGTTCTTCATGTAATAAAATCAGTATCCAAAAATTTTATAAATATTTTTATTTGTTTATTAGGGTAAAGAGAGAGAGAGAGAGAGAAAGTGAGACAGAGGGAGGTCCTCTTTCCACTGCAAATGGACACCAAAAGTATGTGCCACTATATGCATCTGGATTTATGTGGGTACTAGGGAATAAAACTGGGACCAATAGATTTTGAAAGCAAGCACTTTAACTGCTGATCTATTTCCCTAGCCCCTATTAAAATCAATACACCATTATCAGTAATAGACAGATCATCCAAACAGAAACTCAATAGGGAAGTAAGAGAGCTCAACAAAACCATAGATCACTTAGACCTAACGGACATCTACAGAACCTTCCATCCCAAATCCACAGATTACACATTCTTCTCAGCATCCCAGGGAACACTCTCTAAAATAGGTCATATACTGGGTCATAAAGCCTGCCTCCATATATTCAGGAAGACTGACATAATTCCTTGCATGATATCAGATCACAATGCTATATTGCTAGAGATTAACAACAAAAGACCCACCAAGAATCCCATTGGCTCCTGGAAACTAAATAGCACACTTTTAAACAATAAATGGATAGTGTACAAAATAAAAAATGAAATTGCAAAATTTATAGAAATGAATGACGACGAGAACACATCATACCAAAACTTATGGGACACAATGAAGGCAGTCCTTAGGGGAAACTTCATAGCACTAAATGTCTTCATAACAAAGACAGAGTTTGGTCCCTAAAACTGTATGGGCTATTGCCACTGTTCTTGGTTACCCTCCCATCCTAGATATTAAGTCCCTCTTGCTAAAGAAACCACACACATTGCATATGTTAAGAAATCAAGTTGGTGCTGGTCTGGAAGCTCCCTCTTCACTCTTCACCACAGTATACAACCTTCTGGGGAAGGACAGTCATCAGCAGCCCTACCCAGTTGTGAGCCTGTGACTTCACCACCAACCTGCAATGCAAAATATGTCCATGGTTGCATTGAAAGCAATGTGAGTAACCACAGGTGTGAGGCCACTGCACAGGAAGGAAACCATGTCTAGTATTGTATATCTGGCACAAACTCTAGGGATTTTGGCCCCACAGGGAAAGCCAATACTGTGGTTATCCTAGGAACCATGCCAAATTCCCTCATAAATATATGTTTGTTTGCATAGTTAAGTATTGTTCATGGCTTTGAACACAGATTTTTTATTAAAAGGCAAAAGGCAGAAGTTAGTTAATACATATATGTATATCTGGGAAAATTACCAAGCATAAGTGACTATTGTGTGCCTAACCCTAAACGTATAAAGTACACCTTTCAAGACTCAGAGAATTTTGAGGAATAGAGGATCAAAAGAAATGAAAACCTGCTGGAGAGATGGCTTAGCAGTTAAGGCACTTTCTTGGAAAACCAAAGGACCTTGGTTTGATTCCGGAGGTCCCATGTAAGCCAGATGCACAAGGGGGTGCATGCCTCTGGAGTTCAATTGTAGTGGCTAGAGTCCCTGTTGCACCCATTTTCTCTCACTCCCTCTTTCTGTCACAAAGAAATAATATTTTTTTAAAAGGAAATGAAAAGCATCAGGATGGGAATTAGGGCCCCTGAATTCTGCTTTTTTGGGCTAAACTCATGAACCCATAGCATATGGGTATACCAGAAAGAGTGGAAATGTAGTCCAGAAGCATAGAAAAAATATTCAATAAAATTATTGAAGAAAAATTTCCAAATATCTCAAAAGAGAGTCCCAGAGAGATACAAGCAGCCCACAGAATACCAGACAGACATGACCAAAGAAGAAACTTTCCAAGACACATCATAGTGAAAACACTTAACAATGAAAATAAAGAGAGTGTTAAAAG
Source organism: Dipus sagitta (assembly GCA_036346955.1). Taxonomy (NCBI): domain Eukaryota; kingdom Metazoa; phylum Chordata; class Mammalia; order Rodentia; family Dipodidae; genus Dipus; species Dipus sagitta. The sequence continues at coordinate 4,640,808 of CM070791.1, read as the reverse complement.
TAGCAATAGAGAAATAACTTGCAACATACAAAGACAATCCTATGAGAATTATGTCAAATATCTCATGGAAACCCTGAAATCCAGAAGGGCCTGGAATGGAACACTTAAATTCTAACAAAAAAGTATGCCTTCTAACCCAAGCTACTCTACCCAGTAAAAGTATCCCACATAAGAGATGGTGAAGGAAAAAACTTTCCATGAGAAAAGTCAACTCTATGATTATATGAACACAAAGCCAAACCTACAGAGAATACGTGACACTATTCCACACAGAACAGTCAAACAACCAATCTCAAGACCCAAGAAGAGAAGATCACAATAACTAAAATAGACCAGACTCAAAATAGTACAAAACACAAGAAAGTTCCAAACTCCATAAAACACCATATTATGGCAGTGATCAATTCAAACCTCAGTTTAATATCCTTAAATGTTAATAGTCTTAACTCACCCATCAAAACACACAGGTTATCATGGTGTGTCAAAAAGCTGGACCCTTCTAGCTGCTGTCTTCAAAAAACCCACCTCACCACTAAAGATAGACACCTGCTCAGGGTGAAAGGTTGGAAAATGATATTCCAAGCAAATGGAAATAAAAAACAATTGGGTGCTGCTATATTAATATCTGATAAAATAGACTTCAAACCAAAAGTAATCAAAAAAGACAAAGAAGTCCACTCTCATCAAGGGAATGATACAACCATGTGCACATCATAATCATAAACATAAATGTGCCAAACCACATTTTATAAATCAAAATCTACTTGATAATAAAAAAGAAATAAACACCAACAACATCAAAGTTGGAGACTTTAATACTCCGCTATCATCAATAGACAGATCATACAGCAGAAAATCAACAGGGAAGAATAGAGCTCAACAATATCATAGATCTACTAGACCTGACAGACATCTACAGAACTTTCCACCCCAACTCTACATAATACACATTCTTCTCAGCAGCCCATGAAACCTTCTCCAAAATTGACCATGTATTATGATATGGTCAATTTTGAAGAAACTTCCATGTACTATTGATAAGAATGTACATTAGCTCTATCTTGGATAGACTGTTTAATAAATAGCTATTAAATTTTTAAAAAGGAATAAAAATACCTATACAGTAATTATTTTAAAGTGTTCAACATCGTTAGCCACAGTGGAAATGCAAATTAAAAATACTTTGTGATTTTATCTCCCATCTGTTCAGAATGGCTATCAATGAATAATGAAATGACAAGAGTGGAAGAGAAAGGACTCTACATCCTAAAAGGCAGACCAAATGGCTGAAGTGTCACCAGGTCCTTAGAGGTAACACCTGAGCCACAAGACACTGGAGAGGGTATGAAGAAGACTGACCTTAATCTTCTGCAGCCTCCCTCTCTCTCTCTCTCTCTCTCTCTCTCTGTCTCTCTCTGTCTCTCTCTCTCTCTCTCTCTCTCTCTCTCTATATATATATATATATATATATATATATATATATATATATATATTCTCTCTAACTATTTTGTATTAGTTATCTTTTTCTTCCTTTTCTTAGTGGGCACTGATCTGTAACTCCCAGTACCAGCATGTGGCTATCATCCACAATGAGCTTTTGATCAGAGAGACCTACAAGGTTTGCTAAAAGAAAGACAGATTTCTGTCAGAGTACTTGATGACCTACCAAAAGTTAGTGGTAAGACCCTACTGCTGAAGATACCTTATGTGGTCGACATGTAAAATGGAATGGCATGGCTGGAAGCTGGAAGAGAGTCAGGCCCCAGACAGTCAGCGCGTCTAGTGCCAGAAGGTGCTACATGGGTGACTGGGGGAAAATGACCAATATCTGTCCAAGCAACTCATGGTCTAACCTGCTTAGCAGCAAATAACCTGTCATGATGCTTACACATGTGCAATAGTGGTGCACAGGCATGGTGGGAAACAGACTGCTCTTGATTTGGCTAACTGATCCCCTCAGTGGTACGGGACCCATATCTGGAGCTGGGAAACAGGTCAGAACCAGATCCAAACATAAGTCTGCTCTACATTATCAAGCTACCACCAATCGTGGGCTACAAGAGGGCCTACACCTATTAAATTCTCTATGAAAAAGTAAGAGTTATCTTATTTTGTCTGGTGCTAACTTACTCACCCTTGGAGAATCTGCTTCTCTTTTTCAGATAGATGTAGATCCTAAGGAGAGAGCCACCCCATCATTTGCACAAGGGCCCAAGCTAAAACTAAGAAAAATTGGCAAAACAAGCAAGGGTGCTGTTTTCTTGGTGAGCAGGGTACCAGCACAAGGGTGAAGGAGAACAACAAAGAGAACAATCAACTCCTACCAAGTCAGAAAGCCAGAGACCCAGAGGCCCCCAAGACCACATAACTGAAGCAGACCAAAAATGAACCCAACATGGCTCAGTGAAATTTTGTGGAAGAGGGGGCAAAAGGAATGTCAGAGCCACTTGTTGGACCATGGTATGCAGAGACATTTCTCCTATCCATAACTGTGGGCTAAATCCAGAATGGATGACCCATATACCTCAACAAGGAGGATTAAGGGGAGGGGGTAAGTCATGGATGAGCCTAATAATGGTACCAAATTGACTGTATTCACTCAGTACAAAACTTATTAATAAAAATAAATAAGAGCCTCAAACAAGTGCAAGCTATTTTCCATACAGTTGGTTGCCCACCAGAACTAGATTGGCAAGACCCTATTGCTGGGCACACCAAACCCTTCAAATGTAGAACACTGCCTAATTAGGCCGTACCTGAACTGGTAGCTTTCTCTCTGCTAGCAAGCTGTTATAGTGTTGGAAAGTGCTATGTGTGCCTTTCAGAGCCATGTGCTGAATAATCTTAACCAGAAGTGGATCAATGTTGTGTGTTTCACAGCCAAGCAAGATGTGCCTACTGGAGCGCTAGTGCTATAAATTTTATAGAGGTAACCTTTGCATATTTTATGGGACTTGAAGCCTGCTTCACAATAGGGAATTCATTCTTGCTACTGAAAATG
>CM070791.1:4017746-4037707 GCA_036346955.1 Dipus sagitta | reverse complement strand
AGTATTTACATTTTTTTAAATTTTTTATTTTTTATCAATTAGTTTTGTATTCAGCAAATACAGTCACTTTGGTACCATTATTAGGTTCATCCGTGACCTACCCCCTCCTCTTGGCCCCTCCTTGTTGAGGTATATGGGTCATTCATTGTGGACTAAGCCCACAGTTATGGGTAGGATAAATGTCTCTGCACATCATGACCCAACATGTGGCTCTGACATTCTTTCCGCCCACTCTTCCGCAAAATTTTCCTGAGCCAAGTTGGGTTCATTTTTGGTCTGCTTCAGTGATGAGGTGTTGAGGGCCTCTGGGTCTCTGGATCTTTGATTTGATAGGAGTTGATTTTTCTCTGTGTTGATCTCCTTCCCCCTTGTGCTGGTACCCCGTTCACCAAGAAAACAGCACCCTTGCTTGTTTCGCCAATTTTTTGTTAGTTTCACCTGGGGCCCTTTTGAGGTATGATGGGTGGCTCTCTCCTTAAGATCGACATCTATCTGAAAAAGAGAAGCAGATTCTCCAATGGAGAGTAAGTTAGCAGCAGGACAAATAAGATACCCCTTACTTTCTTATAGAGAATTTAATGGGTGTAGGCCCTATTGTAGCCCATGATTGATGGTAGCTTGTTAAAGGAGAGCAAGCTTATGTGTGGATATGGTTCTGACTTGTTTCCCAGATCCAGCTATGGGTCCCATACCACTGAGGAGATCAGTTAGCCAAATCAAGAGTAGTTGGATCCCCACCATGGCTGTGTGCCACTATTGCACTTGTGTGGGCATCACGACAGGTTATTTGCTGCTAAGTAGGTTAGACGATGAGTCACTTGGACAGATATTGGTCATTTTCCCCTAGTCACCCATGTAGCACCTTCTGACACTAGACACACTGACCGTCTGGGGACTGACTCTCTTCCAGCTTCCAGCCATGCCATTCCATTTTACGTGTCGACCACATAAGGTGTCTTCAGAAGTAGGGTCTTACCACTAACATTTGGTGAGTCATCAAGCACTCTGGCAGAAATCTGCCTTTCTTTTAGGACACCTTGTAGGTCTCTCTGATCAAAAGCTCATTTTGGATGATAGCCGCATGCTGGTACTGGGAGTTACAGGTCAGTACCCACTAAGAAAAGGAAGAAAAAGATAACTAATATAAAAGAGTTACAGAGAGGGAGAGAGAGAGGGAGAGAGAGAGAGAGAGAGAGAGAGAGAGAGAGAGAGGCTGTAGAATATTAAGGTCAGTCTTCATCATACCCACTCCAGTGTCTTGTGCTTCAGGTGTTCCCTGTAAGGGCCTGCTGAAGGTTCAGCTATTTGGTCTACCTTTTAGGATGTAAAATATTATAGTACCATTGCCGTTTGGCTCTAGATTTGTGTTTCCCACGACCTCCCGTGCCATCCCCTCCTTCCCCACCCATCCGATTGTCTAGTCCACGAGATGCTTGCTAGGTATGTAAGGCAACTTGGGTAGATTCAGGTTAGGTGCTGTATATGAGTGAGACTATGTGGCGATCTTTTTTTCTGTGATTGGGTAAGCTCACTGAGAATAATCTGTTCCAGGTTCAAACATTTTTCCTCAAATTTCATTGTGTCATTTTTTCTTACTGCTGTATAGAATTCCATTGTGTAGATATACCACATCTTAGTTATCCATTCTTCTAGTGATAGACATCTGGGTTGATTCCAGCTCTTAGCTATTACAAATTGAGCCACTATAAACATGGTTGAGCAAATCTCTCTAGCCTGTGGTTTGAAGGTTTTAGGGTAGATGCCCAGTAAGGGAATAACTGGGTCTGTTGGTATCTCTATACTCAGCTTTCTCAGAAGTCTCCATATTGCTTTCCAAAGTGTTTGTACCATCCTACATTCCCACCAACAGTAGAAGAGTGTTCCTACTTCTCCACATCCTCGCCAGCATTTATTTTTATTTGATTTTTTGATGTTTGCTATCCTTACTGGGGTAAGGTGGAATCTCATAGTTGTTTTAATTTGCATTTCTCTGATGATTAGGGATGTTGAACATTTTCTTAAGTGTGTGTTTGCCATTTCTATTTCTTCCTCTGTGAACTGCCTGTTCAGCTCTTTGCCCCATTTTGTGAGTGGGGTGTTTGACTTCTTACTGTTTAGGTTTTGGAGTTCTTTGTAGATTCTAGAGATTAGGCCTCTGTCAGTTGGATAACAAGAAAATATTTTCTCCCATTCGGTGGGAAACCTATTGGCTTTGCTTATTGTTGGCTTGCCTGTAAAGAAACTCTTCAGCTTCATGTGATCCCATTGGTTGAGTGACTGTTTAAGATCATGAGCTACTGGGGTTTAGTTCAGGAAGTCTTTTTCCATTCCTATATCATGGAAAGTACTTCCTATATGTTCTTCCAGTACTAGTCGAGTTTGTGGTCTTATATTGCGGTCTTTGATCCATTTGGACTTGAGTGTACTGTATGGCGTAATATGTGGACCAAGTTTCAATTTCCTGCATATGGTTATCCAGTTTGTCCAGCACCATTTGTTGAAGATGCTGCCTTTTTTCCAGCCTATATTGTAAGGGCCTTTGTTGAATATCAAGTAGATATATTTGCTTGATCCAAAGTCTGGGCCCTCATGTCTATTCCATTGATCTATACTCCTGTTTCTATGCCAGTACCATGCTGTTTTTATTAGTATGGCTTTGTAATATAGCTTTACATCAGGTATGGTAATGCCTGCAGAGGTATTTCTTTTGCTGTGGATATGTTTGGATATGTGAGGCCTCCTGCCTTTCCGTATGAAATTTGAGATCATTTTTTCTATCTCTGTGAAGAACGCTGTAAGGATTTTAACTGGAGTTGCATTAAATCTATATATTACCTTTGGTAGGATTGCCAACTTCATAGTGTTAATTCTGCCTATCCAGGAGCATGGGAGGTCTTTCCATTTTCTCAAGTCCTCCTCAACTTCTTTTTTGAGTGTTTTGATTTGTTTTCATTGGATAGATCTTTCACTTCCTTGGTTAACGTTATTCCAAGGTTTTTTTGTTGTTGTTGTTGCTATTGAACAGGGGACCATGTCCCTTATTTCTTTCTCTGTATCTTTCTCATTTGTATATAGAAAGGCTACTGATTTTGTGCATTGATTTTGTATCCTGCTACTTTGCTATAGGAGTTAATCACCTTCAGGAGTTTTGGAATGGAGTCTCTCAGGTCTCTTACATATACAACCATGTCATCAGCAAATAGAGCTAATTTAACCTCTTCTTTTCCCAATTGTATTCCTTTTATTTTCTTTTCCTGTCTTATTACTTGAGCTAGGATTACAGTAGTATATTGAAAAGCAGAGGTGAGAGTGGACAACCCTGTCTTGTTCCTGATCTTAACGGGAATTCCTCCAGTCTCTCTCCATTAAGTATTATTTGGGCCTTAGGAGCTTTGTATATTGCCTTTATTATGTTAAGATATGAACCAACCATGCCAATTCTCTCCAATGTTTTGATCATGAAATGATGTTGTATCTTGTCAAAGGCCTTTTCTGCATCTATCGAAATGATCATGTGGGTTTTGTGTTTAACCTTGTTTATTTGGTGTATTACATTGACATATTTCTGTATGTTGAATCACCCCTGTGTTCCTGGGATGAATCCCACTTGGTCAAGGTGGATAATGCTTTTGATGTGTTGTTGGGTTTGGTTTGCAAGGATTTTGGTCAGGATCTTTGCATCTAAATTCATCAGGGAAATAGGGCAGTAGTTTTCTTTTCTTGTGACATCTCTGCCTGGTTTTGGAATAAGGGTGATACTGGCTTCATAAAAGGAGTTGGGTAGCTTTCCCTGTTCACCAATTGTGTGGCACCGTTTGAGGAAGATTGGTTTGAGTTCTTCCATGAAGGTTTGATAAAATTCAGCTGAGAATCCATCTGGTCCTGGACACTTGTTTTGGGGGAGGCTTTTTACTACGTTTTCAATCTCCATGAGTGTGATAGGTTCATTGAGAAGTTTAATCTGCTCTGAGTTTAGCCTCAAATATGGTATGCATTCAGGAATTTATCCATCTCCTCCACATTATCCAGTTTTCTGGAGTAGATATTTTTGAAATAAGCCCTGATGATTCTCCCAATTTCACTTCTACCTGTTGTGATCTCTCCTTTTTATTTTGAATTTTGTTAATTTGAAGCATCTCCTTTTTTTGCTTGATCAAATTGGTCAGGGGTTTGACAATCTTGTTTATTTTTTCAAAGAACCATCTCTTTGTTTGTCAATTGTCTTAATTGTTTTCTTAGTTTCCAATTCATTAATTTCTGCTCGGATTTTAATTATTTCTTTCCTTCTGGAGCTCTTTGGGTTGGATTTTTCTTGTTTTTCCAGTGCCTTGAGGTGGATGGTTAGGTTATTGATTTGGGACCTCTCTGTGTTTTTTTGAAGGAATTTAGTGCTATGAATTTTCCCCTGAGGACCGGCTTCATTGTGTCCCATAAGTTTTGGTACGATGTATTCTCATTGTCGTGCAATTCTACAAATTTTGCAATTTCATTTTTTATTTCATCCACTATCCATTTATTGTTTAAAAGTGTGCTGTTCAGTTTCCAGATGCCTTTGGGATTCTTGGTGGATCTTTTGTTGTTGATTTCTAGCAATATAGCATTGTGATCTGATATCATGCAGGGAATTATGTCAATCTTCATAAATATGTGGAGGCAGGCTTTGTGACCCAGTATGTGGTCTATTTTAGAGAATGTTCCATGGGCTGCTGAGAAGAATGTTAAGTGTGTGGATTTGGGATGGAAAGTTCTGTGGATGTCCGTTAGATCTAGGTGGTCTATGGTTTTTTTGAGCTCTCTTACTTCCCTGTTGAGTTTCCATTTGGATGACCTGTCTATTAATGATAATGGTATATTGAAGTCCCCAGCTAACATGGTGTTGGTAGTTATTTCTGTTTTATTGTCAAGTAGGTTTTGTTTTATGAACTGTGGTGCCCCTGTGTTTGCTGCATACAGATTTATGATTGTAATATCCTCTTGATGGATCATTCCCTTGATAAGTAGGAAGTGGCCTTCTTTGTCTTTTTTGATTATTTTTGGTTTGAAGTCTATTTTATCCGATATTAATATAGCTACACCTGCTTGTTTCTTACTCCCATTTGCTTGGATTATTGTTTTCCACCCTTTTACCCTGAGGTTGAGTCTGTCATTAGTGGTGAGGTGAGTTTCTTGAAGACAACAGATTGAGGGGTCTAATATTTTGATCCATCCTTTTAGCTTGTGTCTCTTGGTGGGTGAATTAAGCACAGTAATATATAGGGTAATGACTGTGAGATTTGATTGGATCCCTGCCATATTGTGATGGTATATGTGGGTTGTTGTTTTCACGGACTTTTAAGTGTTTTGTGCCTACTCTGAGTTTGGTTATTGTGATCTTCTTCTTGTAGGCATTTGAGTTTATTTGTTTCTTCTTTGTGGAGAATTTCCTGAAATACTCTCATCATGTTTGGTTTTGTGTTCCTATAATTGTAAAGCTGATATTTGTCATGGGAAGGATTTCTTCCACCATCTATTATGAGGGATACTTTTGCTGGGTAGAGCAGTTGGGGTTGGAAGCCATAGGTTCTTAGACTTTGCAGTGTTTCATTCCAGGCCCTTCTAGGTTTCAGGGTTTCTATTGAGAATTCTGGAGTAATTATGATGGGGTTACCTTTAAGTGATGAGCTGTTTTTCCCTAGCTGCTTTTAGGATTTTCTCTTTGGTGTCAATGCTTAGAGTCTTAATGATAATATGTCTTGGAGAGTTTCTCCTTTGGTCCAGTCTGTTTGGAGTTCTGTTGGCTTCTTGTATCTTGATGGGCCTTTCTTTTAAAACACTGGTGAACAATTATTTTGTTAAATAAGTTCTCCATTCCTTTGTTCTGAATTTATTCTCTTTCTGGTATTCCAATGATCCTGATATTAGGATGTTTAATGGTATCCCACAATTCCCTCATGTTCTGTTCACAGAAACTTTTGCACTTGCTGAAATTTTTGAATTCTCAAACTGTTTCTTCCATCTTGTCTTCCAGATCAGAGATTCTATCCTCCACATGGCTGACTGTATTCTTGAGAGCTTTTAGAGAGTTTTGGACTTGTTCAATTAGGTTTGCATTTTCTACTATTTTTCTATGTATGATTTCCACCCCTCTGTCAAGTTCCCTTTTCACATCATTTTCTGACTTTCTTGATGTTTCTTGGAATTCATCCTTGCATTTCTTTATGTCTTTATTTAGCATTGGCAGCTGATTTTTGATGTCTTCTTTTTTTTTTTTTCAGTCTCCCTCAAATCTCTTAACTGTTTTTGAACTCCTCCCATTTTCTTATCTATTAGTTCTAGTCTAGTGATGGCAGCATCCACACGATTATCAGTCCTTTGTTCCTTTTCTGCAAGTTCTACCAGTAGCTTCATCAGGGTTGCATTGCTCATAGCTTCATTTTGGTGTTCTGATCCTAATGATCCTCTATGTTTTCATTAGAGATGTTCATTGTAGGACTGGGTGATCTAACTGGATTTTCTTGCATTTGATTTTTCATATTATTTCTTTTGGGCTGTGGTCTGCCCATCAGTATATGGGCACATAGTTGGCTGGATCAGCCTGGGCTCAAGCACAATGTGAATCTGAGGCAGGCTGAAGCAGTTGCTTCATGGCCTGATCTTTGGCTCTCACTTGGCAAAGCCACCTGAGATCCTGCCTGGCCAGGGCACCAAAATTGCCTGAGCTCTCACATGGTAATGTGCCAAAGCTGCCTGTGCTCGCCCTAGGATGGACACAAATGCACCAAGCACTGAAGCAGACCAAACTCTGGCGTGGCGAAACACTGGGACCCAGAAGCAGTCTGCGCTCCTCTGCAACAGGACAATGGCAGACGGCCGGCATGGCAGACAGGTAAGGAATGGCACCTGAGCTGGTGCAAGCAACAGACACAGTCTGAGCTTGCATGGCAGTTGCTACGGGCTTGAGCTCACGTGAATGTGTGGCAGGCAGAGCAGTAAGTGAGCAAGTGGGCAGAGCAGTCTAAGCTTCCACATGCAGGGATCAATTGGCGTGGTGGCACCAGCGGGCACATTGATCAAAGGAGCCTGAGCTCCAGTGGGCCACCTGGCGTAGCCTGACCATGGTCACCCATGGGCAGGGCTAGCAGGGCGATTTCCCCTGTGCAGTGAGGCAAGTGGAACTATGTTTGCCTGGGACCCTTTTCCTATTGTAATTGTGGGAGTCTCCCGAGGCTGGGACTATGGGTCCAGCAGCTGCTTGGTGGGAAGGATGGGCTACCCACCCGTGAGGGAATCAGCAATTTCCTGTTTTTTCCCCTCTGTGCCCTCCCACTGGCAATCTATTGGAGATTGTTCTCCCCTAAAAGACCTAGTGAGCCTTTAATACTTGCCTTTCTTTTCTGGAGATCTGCAGCACAACTAGGTGGTCACCATCCTTAGGGTGTGGTATTTCTTATGCTCACCATGGGCCTTACCACCTCCTGTGGGGATGCCTTGAACCTGTTAAGTGAGGAATGATATTTGGAAACTGTATGGTTACCAGGTGAGCCTACTGCTCCTATGCTCATGTTCTCTGGATGTTTTTTGTACTTGGATATTAATGTTAGGAGAAACTGCTTTTCTTGGACTCTTCTGATGGGGCTATGGAATCCCTAGAGATTTCCTTCTGGGAAACTTGTGTTGATGTTGTCACTGATGTGAACTGCATGCTCTTCATATTTGGACTAGAACCTGCCATTTCACATAAGCAACAGAATTCTATGTCTTGTCACAAGCATGGAACTAAGTCCGTCTAGATAGGGAATACTAAGTGGGGAGTGCAGATAGCCTGACGATACCCTGCTGTCTAAATCTTCTCAGGAACATGCTCTGAAATATCTATACTCCCCAGATAGAACACCAATGGACCAAGGAAATGATCCTATCCAAGTCCAGCCTGGTGATCCAAGAAGTCTGTAGAGGTTACTTATGGAAGCATAGGTGATGACTCATGAAAGCTGTCTCACCGAGCTTCCATCCCCATATACTCAAGTACCCCTTCCCGAGGACCACATGCAGCTGGGGGTGGTAGTGGCTAGAACCTCAGGGAAGGATATGACCCCTTTGACGCCCAATCTGTTGAGTCTCAGACAGGAAGCTGAGTCCCTGCTTTTAAGATGGTACTAGCAAGACTTACTTACTAGTAATTGTATCTTACAGACCCTATTGGCAATGGACTCTGGTTCACATATCTCTTCTGAAGAATTTTGTCAGAGCTTGCCAGGGCAAACTCCCCAATATGTTTTCCTAGGCTTGAGTTGGCATTCCTGAGGGCAGGTAATCCTGAGGGCAGGTAATAACACCGTGGCACATGTGTTTTTATTCAGTGCAGAATAGAGGCTGGCTGCCTCCACTGATCACACAGGTGGCATGAATTGTCCTCAAAGATGTACCTATATTTTACTTTATCAGAATGAGAATATTAAACTTCATTGGTGCTTGTGGGAAAAAAGAATGAGGAGTGACTGGGTTCAGAAGGATGTTATAAACAAAGGAATTCATGTAAGGTGGAAGAAGCTGCATCATGTGATCTAGATTTTGACATAGAAATGCGACTGTGCTTCCTTCCTCTGATTCTTTTGGCTTCCATGAGAAACCAGGGAGGGCTATAAGGGAAAGGACTAGCGGCCATAAGCATTCTCAGGCTGACAAAAGACATGCCATGTTTATAAAAATTGCTTTGTGGTTATTAGTTTTGAGGAAGCAATGAAACTTATTGCCCTTAGGTCCACGTACTCATTTCCTTCCTTGTTGTGACCCTTGATTATCTTATCAAGGGAAAATGATGTCTAAATGTGGGATTGAGCATCAAAGTCCTTTTAGCATATGAGCACACAGAAGTTGAGGTACATAGGTCACCTAGACATCTACACAAGATGCAACGTTGGAAACACTACCTCAGAGGCCCAGTTCATCTTGCATATCCACTTCCTCATTGCCAAAATCCTGCATTTGGTCCTGAGGTGGGGAACAACTTGATCCCTGGAGCCTTACTATGGAAATTGTGTCAAGAGGAAAGGACATCTCCTATCTTCCTGGACATGCCTGTGGGCACCATTGTTCTTTGGTCACTTTTTTTTTCCTTTTTTTTTTCTTTATTAGTTACTGTTGTATTCAGCAAATACAGTCAGTTTAGTACCATTATTAGGCTCATCTGTGACCTAACCCCTCCCCTTGGCCCCTCTTTGTTGAGGTGTATGGGTCATGCATTGTGGAGTTAGCCCACAGTTATGGGTAAGATGAATGTCTCAGCATATCATGACCCAACATGTGGCTCTGACATTCTTTCCGCCCCCTCTTCCGCAAAATTTCCCTGAGCCAAGTTGGGTTCATTTTTGGTCTGCTTCAGTGATGACGTGTTAGGGACCTGTGAGGCTGTGGGTCTCTGATTTGGTAGGAGTTGATTTTTCACTGTGTTGATCTCCTTCCCTCTTGTGCTGGTATCCGGCTCATCAGGAAAACAGCACCCTTTGCTTGTTTCTCCAATTTTCCTTAGTTGCAGCTGGGGCCCTTTTGAGGTATGATGGGGTGGCTCTCTCCTTAGGATCTACATCTATCTGAAAAAGAGAAGCAGATTCTCTAACGGAGAGTAAGTTAGCATCAGGACAAATGAGATAACCCCTTTTTTTTTATACAGAATTTAATAGGTGTAGGCCCTCTTGTAGCCCACAATTGATGGTAGCTTGATATAAGAGAGCGGGATTATGTTTGGATATGGTTCTGACTTGTTTCCGAGCTCCAGCTATGGGTCCCATACCACTGAGGGGATCAGTTAGCCAAATTGAGAGCAGTTGGTTCCCCACCATGGCTGTGTGCCACTAATGCACTTGTGTGGGCATCACAGCAAGTTATTTGTTGCTATGTAGGTTAGACCATGTGTTGCTTGGACAGATATTGGTCATTTTCCCCCAGTCGCCCATGTAGCACCTTCTGGCACTAGACGCGCTGACTGTCTGGGGACTGACTCTCTTCCAACTTCCAGCCCTGCCATTTTATTTTGCATGTCAACCACATGAGGTGTCTTCAGCAGTAGGGTCTTACCACTAGCCTTTGGTGGGTCATCAAGTACTCTGACAGAAATCTGTCTGTTTTTTAGGGTACCTTGTAGGGCTCTCTGATCAAAAGCTCATTGTGGATGATAGCCCCATGCTGGTTCTGGGAGTTACAGGTCAGTGCCCACTAAGAAAATAAGGAAAAAGATAACTAATATACAAGAGTTAGAGAGAAGAGAGAGAGGGGGGAGGGTGAGGGAGGGAGGGGCGATGTAGGAGATTAAGGTTAGTCTTGATCCTACACTCTCCAGTGTCTTGTGCTTCAAGTGTTCCCTGTAAGGGCCTGGTGAAGGATCAGCCATTTGGTCTGTCTTTCGGTAAGTAAAAAATTATGGTACCATTGCCATTTGGGTCTAGATTTGTGTTTCCCACCCCTTTGATGCCCTCCCTTCCCTCCCCTTCCATCCTAGTGTCTAGTCCAGGACATGCTTGCTGGGTATGTATGGTATCTTTGGTAGATTCAGGTTAGGTGCTGTATATGAGTGAGACTATGTGGTGATTTTTTTATTTTTTTTCTGTGTTTCGGCAAGCTCACTGAGAATAATCTGTTACAGGTTCAAACATTTTTCCTCAAATTTCATTGTGTCATTTTTTCTTACTGCTGTATAGAATTCCATTGTGTAGATATACCACATCTTGGTTATCCATTCTTCTAGTGATGGACATCTGGGTTGATTCCAGCTCTTAGCTATTACAAATTGAGCCACTATAAACATGGTTGAGCAAATCTCTCTAGCCTGTGGTTTGAAGGTTTTAGGGTAGATGCCCAGTAAGGGAATAACTGGGTCTGTTGGTATCTCTATACTCAGCTTTTTCAGAAGTCTCCATATTGCTTTCCAAAGTGGTTGTACCATCCTACATTCCCACCAACAGTGGATGAGTGTTCCTATTTCTCCTCATCCTCGCCAGCATTTATTTTTAGTTGATTTTTTGATGTTTGCTATCCTTACTGGTGTAAGGTGGAATCTCATAGTTGTTTTAATTTGCATTTCTCTGATGATTAGGGATTGTAGCCCGCGTAGTCGTCTCGCCAGCAAGAACGCACGCGGACACCAGGATCCTTCTGCAGCAAGCATTTTTTCCGTCAACCGTTTATTCCATTAACCGTTTATTCCGTTAACCGTTTATTCCGTTAACAGATGAAAAGAGGAAGACCCAGAGCCCTGAAATGGCGCCACTTATATAGCCCTAGGCGGCGTGTACTCTGCTGATTGGCTGCGCGCTCATCACCCCATATGACGCCCCGGGCTGGGCAGTGACTTGGCGCGCTTTCACCACTTGCACATGCGCTATTCTTCACCAGGACCGAGGCCGGATGTCAAGTCGTCTCGCCAGCAAGAACGCACGCGGACACCAGGATCCTTCTGCAGCAAGCGTTTTTTCCATCAACTGTTTATTCCGTTAACCGTTTATTCCGTTAACAGATGAAAAGAGGAAGACCCAGAGCCCCGAACTGGCGCCGCTTATATAGCCCTAGGCGGCGTGTACTCTGCTGATTGGCTGCGCGCTCATCACCCCATATGATGCCCCGGGCTGGGCAGTGACTTGGCGCGCTTTCACCACTTGCACATGTGCTATTCTTCACCAGGACCAAGGCCGGATGTCAGCGCCATCTTGTAATGGCGATTACACTCTCTCGGCTCTCCACATCTCCCCCTTTTTGTTTTAATAAAATGACAACTGCCTCATAGCCCAACCAGTGAGGCACCAAATAACCCTATGCTCGATCAAGCAAATTCCTTCCTTGGGGAATAAGCGATCAAGAGCTCACTCCCTCACCTTATCAGGTGCAATGGAGACAAGTCCTCTGAGTGCAAAGGCCAAGGGAGAGGTAAAAAGGGGAGTTGACACCCATCCCCGTGCAATGGAATATTGTTCCTGGGGGTGCAAGGGCTGTCAATCTCATATTTTGGTGCTGCAACCACTTAGGCAAGGGCTGATTAGACTAGATCTCTCATCGACTCAGTGCAATGGGCTAAACCCCTGAGGTGCATCGACTGAGGGTCTCAGTCTAATTAATTCTTAACCAAATTTCAGGAGATGATCCCTGTTCCATAGCCACAAGTGCTTGCGCAATAACGACCTTGTCACGTTGCTGTTGAGCTCTGAGCTTGCAGAACAACCAAAGCAGGAACACTAAGCCACAACATAGGGCTGCACCAAACAGCGCCACTCCCACCCATTCCTTAAAGAAAGAGAAGGCTGAAGAAATCCAGGATGTCAGGCTAGGGAGGGGTCAACTCTAGTAGAATTCACATGGACGATGGCTAGTCTCAACTCTCTCACGGCGGCTTCAAAATCAGCAGACCAATTTCGCATCAGGTATCACAAGTCTACGTGTTAGGCGTTCTGGTAGCCAGAATGGATTGTCTTCTTCCTGTGGAAAAACACAAACAGCTCCCCTGGATCTTATTAAAATAGGATCCGGGCCTCTCCATTGACCAGTCAAAACATCTTTCCACTTAACCATCTCCTGTGGCCTGTTAGGCTCTGAGCAATGACGGTCAGCCGCCGAATGGCCCTGACTGTCCAAATTTTAAAAATTAAGAGTAAAGAGTGCTATGGATATAGTCACTCGTGGGACTGAGGGCAGAGCCTCCTCGACTCCCCCTTTTTGTTTTATTAAGTAAGACTTTAGAGTGCGATGAGCCCGTTCTATAATACCCTGTCCTTGAGGATTATACGGGAGGCCTGTCAAATGGGTCACTCCCATCTGGTGACAGAACTGTCCAAATTTTTGAGAAGTATAAGCTGGTCCATTGTCAGTTTTAAGAATTTTGGGCTTCCCCCAGGCACTCCACGCCTCGAGGCAGTGTTGAATAACATGGGCTGCTTTCTCCCCGGTTAATGGGGAAGCAAACATAACTCCAGAACAAGTATCAATGGAAACGTGTAAATATTGTAATTTGCCAAAAGATGGGACGTGAGTAACATCCATCTGCCAAATATGTAATGGGCGAATTCCTCTGGGATTAATTCCTACATGAGGCACAGATAAAAATTGACAGCAATTTTGACATTGAGTTACTATGTCTCTAGCCTCTTTTCTAGTGATGTCAAACCGACGACGCAATGTCTCAGCTGTGACATGAAACCTTTTATGAAAACTCTTAGCCAACTCCAATTTTGATGAAAGAGCAAGTGTGATAAACTTCGTGGCCCGATCTGCCAAGTCATTTCCACGGGACATGGGCCCCGGTAGGCCTGAATGAGCCCTGATATGCGTAATGAAAACAGGAGATCTCCTATTAATCAAGGCAAACTGAATCTTTTGAAAAATTGTTGCAAGCTTGCTAGATGCCTTAATCAACCCAGCAGCCTCTAAAGTTTTTGTTGCATTTACTACATAACAGGAATCCGAAACAATATTCAGGGGACCTGGGAATTTTTCCAAAACTTCTAATACTACCAAACATTCCACAATTTGAGGTGAGGTTTCATGATATTGTTTAGATATAATCTTATCATTAGCCACATAGGCCCCTACTCCTGTTTTTGACCCATCTGTATAGACCACCAGCCCGTCTTGAAGTGGCTCCCGGGATACAATGCGCGGGAACACAACCTCTTGGGTTAAGGCAAATTGTAAAATAGGGTGTCTAGGGTAATGATTGTCTATTAAACCACCAAAGGAGGTGATTAACACCGCCCAAGTATCAGAAGTAGCGGTTAATATCTGAACTTGATGGGCTGTATAAGGCACAATTAAAGACTTGGGTTCTTTTCCAAAATGAGTAATGGCTGCCTTTAATCCACGAAGGGCAAGCAGAGCAATTGCATCTGGGTACCAATCAATAATCTTTGCAGGAGAAGCGTTGGGATGAACCCACAATAAGGGTCCATCTTGCCACAGCACGGCAGTTGGTAAATGTTTAGTTTTAAAAACACACAGGTTGAAGGTTTTGGTTTCATCTATGCGTTTCAACTGAGCATCTTGTAAAGCTTCTTCTACCACTTTTAGGGCGCGGCTTGCAGCTGGTGTTAAGGCTCTAGGTGAAGAAATATGAGCATCTCCTTCCAGGATGTCAAACAATGGCTTCAATTCAGCAGAGGGAATTTTTAGAAACGGTCTCAACCAATTTATATCACCCAATAATTTCTGAAAATCATTTAACGTTCGTAAATGATCTCTGCGAATCTCTAATTTTTGAGGAACTATTTTTTCTGGGTAAATAACCGTCCCTAAAAAGGAACCTACTTCTGAAACTTGAACCTTCTCGGAAGCAATATGCAGGCCCCATTGTCTTAAGGTTTTTAATAATAAAGGATATGCAGTCTGTAAAACAACTAATTCCTTATGGCACATAAGAATATCATCCATATAATGGATTAACAGCAGAGAGGGAAATTGTTTTCTAACTGGTTCAAGGGCCAATTGCACATATAACTGACACATGGTGGGGCTATTGGCCATGCCTTGAGGCAAAACTTTCCATTGATATCTTTTATCTGGCTCAAAATGATTAACAGCAGGTAGAGTAAATGCAAATCTATGTCTATCTTGTGGGCATAAAGGAATGGAGAAGAAGCAATCCTTAATATCTATAATTATAATTTTCCATTGTTTAGGCAAAGCGGAGAGCAAGGGCAGGCCTCGTTGCACGGAGCCAAATAGCCGCATCTGTGCATTGATGGCCCTCAAATCATGGAGAAGTCTCCATTTTCCAGATTTCTTTTTTATAACAAAAATAGGTGTATTCCAAGGAGAGGTAGAGGGCTCCAAATGACCAAACCGTACTTGTTCTTTAACCAGCCTTGTAGCAGCTTCTAACTTTTCAGAGGAAAGAGGCCATTGAGGAACCCATATGGCTTCCTCTGTGAGCCAGGGTATGGGCATGGAACCCTCAATGGCAGCTAATGAAAACCCAGACCTTGCTTCCCTGCATTACCTTCTTGTGGGATCGGGCTTAATCTCCCTTGCTCTTTTTTGCCAAGGCCTCTTCCTTCCTTATATCCCATTCTTTTTATAATATCCAGAGCTTGCTGAGAGTATTCGTTAGTCAATGCTAGTCCTAATTCCTGTAAAATGTCTCTTCCCCATAGATTAACAGGGAGAGGGAGCACATAGGGTATAAAGCTTCCTGTTTGACCTTCTAGTGTTTGCCAAGTCAATGACCGTGAACTCACTACAGGGCTGGCCTCATATCCTAACCCTTGTAAAGAGTGAGACGATTGTGTAACAGGCCACGCCTTAGGCCACCATCGGGAGGAAATGATACTTTTATCAGCTCCAGTGTCCAAAATACAGGAAAAGCTCTTCCCTTCTATCTGTAGTTGTAAAGTAGGCCTAGTTGAAAGATCAACTACCAAATGAGCGCAGTCAGTTCCTGAAGAACCAAGCCCTTTTGTGCCTCTCGGCATTCCGGTGGATGGAAAACAATCGTGTAAGCTGGGAAGGAGAACTAATTGAGCAATCTTATCCCCAGGGGAAATTGAAAATATGCCTTGCGGGCAAGAGCAAAGAACCTGAAGCCTTCCAGTATAGTCTTGATCCATTATTCCAGGATGAATCATAAGCCCCTTTAGGGTAAGAGAGGAGCGTCCTAAAATAAGGCCGACACTTCCTTTAGGGAGGGGACCTTCAAATTCAACCGGGACTGGTTGCACTCCCATATGTGGCATTAATAAGAATTGGGAGGTGGAACGGAGATCCAGTCCTGCGGAACCTCTTGTTGCTCTGCAGCTAGACATGCCCTCCTGTTGTCCACTCGTGTCCCATATCTTTTGGGGCCCTGAGACCTGGGGCCCTGAGACCCGTTTTTTGGAACATTCTCATTTCTTTCTTCAAAAGGGGTATCATGCTGAATAAGTTTTCCCTGAATATCTCTAACTGAGCGACACTCATTGGCCCAGTGATTGCCCTTTTTACACTTGGGGCATAGTCCTGGAATTTTCTTTTGTGCAGGAGCACGACAATCTCGTTTTAAATGACCCACTTTGCCACAGTTATAACAAGCTTTATTACCTCCGAGACTCTGGCGGTTTTTAGCCTGTAATATAGCCGCTGCAAGGCCAGCATTAGTGAGTGGGCCTCCGAGTCCTCGGCAAACCTTTATCCAGTCTGTCAGCCCTTTGCTTCTCCTAGGAGCAATGACTGTCTTACACTCTGGGGAGGCATTTTCAAACACTAGTTGTTCTATCATCGGCTTAACTCGTTCTGGGTCCCCAAATATCCTGCCCGCTGCATCCGTCATCCTGGCTACAAAGTCCGAGAATGACTCCTGGGGGCCTTGAATAATCTTTGTTAGGTGTCCCCCGGCCTCGCCCTTTTTTGAGAGGGCTTTCCATGCTTTAATAGCAGCGGCAGAGATCTGACCATATGCTCCCCAATCATAGTTTGTCTGATTATGAACAAATTGGCCTTGCCCTGTTAGTAAATCGAAGGTCCAGTGCCGTTGATTATCTTCTGCATTGGCATTAGCCTTTGCCTGAGTTTGAGAAGCATCGTGCCAAAGGGCTTTCCATTCTAAATATTGTCCCATATTAGGAAGAGCAGCTTTTACTGTAACTTGCCAATCATTTGGAGTCATTGCCATAGTGGCGAGTCTCTCAAGCTGCATGACTGTAAAATTAGCATCTACTCCATACTTATTAACTGATTCAGCAAGTTCCTTAATGAGGGCATACTCTACCGGCGCATGGACGCGGCCTCCATCCGCAGCCTCAAACACCGGGAAGGCTTGTAAGAACCTCCTTCTGTCCCCCTCTGAAAGGAAGGAATCTGAACAATGCTTGCCGGCATAAGGCGGAGGAGCACTGGGAATGGCAGGGGCAGCAGATTGAAAAGCCGCGCGGTTCTTATCTCCTATCTTCTTTTGCTTTCGATTTTGCGGTAGTGGCTGCTCATCAAGATAGTATCTCTCCTCCCCATAGCGAGCCGCTTCCCCATCTAATTCTTCCTCCTCGGAGGGACTAAGATCCTCAGACTCTGAGCTATCAATTCCTAAAGCCTCCAATTCTTTTATCGGATAAAGAAGCCTCCTTTTTGGACTTCTCTTTTCCCTCTCATGTTTCTCTCCCAGGGCGTCTTTTCCCTTGTCTTTTCTTTCTGTGGACTTAGTGTCCCCGGAAAGGCCTTTTTTCTTAGAGACGTCTTTTTCTTTTTCCTCAAGGGCCCCTAACCTTTTATCCCGTTCTGTTTCTGACATGCTGTCTTGTAGCTCCTCTAATACCCCCTGGCCAGCCGCTACAGATGAGCGGCATTGCTCATCTTCTAGACATGATTTTAAAATCAAAAGGAAGAGAACGAGAGCCACCATCACAATAGGGAGAGCAAAAATTGCTCCTGCCAATTTGGGTGAGAGATGAGACAAGTCAAGACTAAACATGCCTCTCAGAACCTATCTTAGTCCTGCAGTTCTGAATCCTTCCCCGTGAATGGGGGGTCTCCTCGGCGCCGGCGATGACAGGCACCCGGCGTCCCGGGTTTCGGCACCAGCTGTAGCCCGCGTAGTCGTCTCGCCAGCAAGAACACACGCGGACACCAGGATCCTTCTGCAGCAAGCGTTTTTTCCGTCAACCGTTTATTCCGTTAACCGTTTATTCCGTTAACAGATGAAAAGAGGAAGACCCAGAGCCCCGAAATGGCGCCGCTTATATAGCCCTAGGCGGCGTGTACTCTGCTGATTGGCTGCGCGCTCATCACCCCATATGACGCCCTGGGCTGGGCAGTGACTTGGTGCGCTTTCACCACTTGCACATGCGCTATTCTTCACCAGGACCGAGGCCGGATGTCAGCGCCATCTTGTAATGGCGATTACACTCTCTCGGCTCTCCACAAGGGATGATGAACATTTTCTGAAGTGTGTGTTTGCCATTTGTATTTCTTCCTCTGTGAACTGCCTGTTCAGCTCTTTGCCCCATTTTGTGAGTGGGGTGTTTGCCTTCTTACTCTTTACATTTTTGAGTTCTTTGTAGATTCTAGAGATTAGGCATCTATCAATTGGATAACCCGCAAATATTTTCTCCCATTCTGTGGGTAATCTATTGGCTTTGCTTATTGTTGGCTTGCCTGTAAAGAAACTCTTCAGCTTCATGTGATCCCATTGGTTGAGTGACAGTTTAAGTTCGTGAGCTACTGGAGTTTTGTTCAGGAAGTCTTTTTCCATTCCTAAGTCATGGAAAGTACTTCCTAAATTTTCTTCCACTAGTATTCGAGTTTCTTGTCTTATGTTGAGATCTTTGATCCATTTGGACTTGAGTGTAGTGCATGGTGAAATGTGTGGATCAAGTTTCAGTTCCTGCATATGGTTATCCAGTTTGTGCACCACCATTTGTTGAAGATGCTGTCTTTTTTCCTGCCTACATTGTTTGGGTCTTTACCGAATATCAAGTAGCTATAGTTGCTTGACCCAATGTCCGGGTCCTCAAGTCTATTCCATTGGTCTATACTCCAGTTTTTATGCAAGTACCATGCTGTTTTTATTACTATGGGTTTGTAATATAGCTTTAGATCAGGTATGGTGATGCCTCCAGAGGTATTTCTTTTGCTGAGGATATGTTTGGAGATGCGAGGCCTTCTCCCTTTCCATATGAAATTTGAGATCATTTTTTCTATCTCTGTGAACAACACTGTAGGGATTTTAATTGGAATTGCATTAAATCTATATATTCCCTTTCGTAGGATTTCCATCTTCACAATGTTAATTCTGCCTATCCAGGAGCATTGGAGGTCTTTCCATTTTCTCAAGTCCTCCTCAACTTCTTTTTTGAGTGTTTTTATGTTTTCGTTGTATAGATCTTTCACTTCCTCAGTTAACATTATTCCGAGGTATTATTATTATTTTTTTGTTGCTACTGAATATGGGACTATGTCCCTTATTTCTTTCTCTGTATCTTTGTCATTTGCATAAAGGAAGGCTACTGATTTTTGTGCATTGATTTTGTGTCCTGCTACTTTACTATAGGAGTTAATCACCTCCAGGAGTTTTGGGATGGAGTCTCTCGGGTCTCTTACATATGTAATCATGTCATCAGCATCTAAAGCTAACTTAACTTCTTCCTTTCCAAATTCTATCCCTTTTATTTCCTTCTCTTGTCTTATTGCTTGAGCTAGGACTTCCAGTACTATATTGAAAAGCAGAGGTGAGAGTGGACAACCCTGTCTTGTTCCTGATCTTAATGGGAATTCCTCCAGTCTCTTTCCATTAAGTTCTATTTGGGCCTTCAGAGCTTCGCTTATTGCCTTTATTAGGTTAAGATATGAACCAACAATACCAGTTCTCTCCATTGTTTTGAACATGAAGTGATGTTGAATCTTGTCAAAGGCCTTTTCTGCATCTATCGAAATGATCATGTGGTTTTTATGTTTAACCTTGTTTATGTGGTGTATTACATTGACAGATTTCCATATGTTGAACCACCCCTGTGTTCCTGGAGTGAATCCCACTTGGTCAAGGTGGATAATGGTTTTGATGTGTTGTTGTATTCGGTTTGCGAGGATTTTGTTTAGGATCTTTGCATCTAATTTCATCAGGGCAATAGGCCGGTAGTTTTCTTTTCTTGTGGCATCTCTGCCTGGTTTTGGAATTAGGGTAATGCTAACTTTACAAAAGGAGTTGGGTAGCTTTCCCTGTTCACCAATTGTGTGGCACAGTTTGAGGAAGATTGGTTTGAATTCTTCCATGAAGGTTTGATTTCCCAGTTCCGATGTAAAGCCAGATGTGCAACATGGCACATGGGTCTGGAGTTCATTTGCAGTGGCTGAAGGCCATGGTGCACACATTTTCTCTCTATCTGACTCTTTCTTTCTCCCTCTCTCCTTGAAAATAAATTTAAAAAAGAAAGGGGTTTCCACATTTCCCACCCAAGTGTCTGTCCATTTCTGCCTACAAACCTACTGTTCCCTTCATTTCTTTATTGAAGAAGTGATCTGTCTGCACCAGAAAACCTGGTGTA
>CM070791.1:3987157-4010166 GCA_036346955.1 Dipus sagitta | reverse complement strand
ATTCACAATGCACCAGTCTTTCATCATAATATCCCATTGTGACATTACAGAGTTGAGCTGTTAGGTCATAATTTCCCCCTGTGACATCACAAGGCCCTATTGTGACATCAAAAAGCCCCACTGAGATTTAATAATACCCCACTGTGATATCATGACTCATTTTATCATGATAATGCCCAACTATAACATCACAAGGCTTCAATATGGCATAATAAAACCAACTTGTTGATCACAATGCCCCACTGTAATATAACAATGCCCCACTGTGGCATCATATTGCACCAATGTGACATCACAGTGTCCTGCTGTGACATAATAATGCTCCAGGATGACATCAAAATACCCAGTGTCACATCACAATGGTCAGCTGTGAGCTCACAATATTCTATTGGGACATCAGAGATCCCCACTCTGATTTCACTGTGACACCACAAAGTCCTGTTGAGACACCACAGTGCCACACTGTGACACCACAAAGCCCCAGTGTAATATAACAATGCTTCCCTGTGACATCCCAATACCTTAATGTGACATCACAAAGACCCACTGTGATTTCACAATTCCTCACTTTGATATCACAATGCTCCACTGTAAAATCACAACGACACACTGTCTCATGATACTGCCCAGCTAGAACATCAAAATGCTCCCTTGCCATAGCCACGGCAAACTCGCCTGTGTAACAGAAGAAATGATGTTTCATAGGATGGGTGCCGAGGACAGAGGGCCAGTACTCCACGGAGGGATGCCCCCGGTGACCCCTTGGCAGTCGGCAACTGTGATGGTTCCGCCTGTCGTAGATAAGCCTCGAAGGCCCAGTTGCTTGCGTCTTTGGACATGTGTTTGTCTTATATTCTTGTTTTTCTTCCTTATAGCCCTTTCACAAGAAACCCCACAAACTAATCATAAGCCTATTTCTGTGACTGATGGGAACACTGAGAACAATCTGACTATTGGGGCAGCTCCACCGTTGATTCGGGCCGTTGAAGAAGTACACAATAT
This sequence comes from Dipus sagitta, assembly GCA_036346955.1. Lineage (NCBI taxonomy): Eukaryota > Metazoa > Chordata > Mammalia > Rodentia > Dipodidae > Dipus > Dipus sagitta. The sequence continues at coordinate 4,009,164 of CM070791.1, read as the reverse complement.
AAGTAGAGATAAAAATCTATCTTTAGGGCAATTCCTGGATGCAGTAGAATAGAAGCAGTTATTCATTTATGAAAATGAGACTAGTCCTTTGAAGGTTAAAATAGAGAGGCTAAGAGGGAACAGATATAGTGGGTGTAAAACAGCAGAGAGGAGAAACAACAGTATTTAAAAGAAATCAGGCCTGCTTTACAGTACTGGTGGAATCATGGCTGGAAATATTTCCAGCCCTCTTGAGGAATTAATAAACAAATTATTCAGTGGGGAAGAATCATTAAGCCCCTAACTAAGAAGAAAAACAAACTACTTAGTGAAGAAATATCTCTTACTCAGTAACTAAAGAGTTAAGAAATGGAATTGCATACAGCTGTGTCAAGTTCCTAGGAACACTGTGAGCAGTGGCGTGCGCCGCGAACCATGGTGTGAGATGTAATTCTTAGAACTAGCAGTATATTTCCTACCTCATAACCCTTGATAGCTCTGAATGTCTGAAAACACTTATTGTGGTCAATGGTGCGAGACGTGCTTGAGAAATGGGTATTTCCTCCTTGATAGCTCTGTATGTATAGTTAGAATGGAAAGTAATTAAGATTGTTTTAAAATAATAAAGTCTGAGATCACTTGTTAATATGCTAAGTTTCCTTGTTCAATCTGTATAAAACCTTCATGAAACCTTCAGTAAATTGCAGCAGCATATTCAACTTAGAGTGTGTCTGTCTGTCATTTCCTCGCCGAATCCCGAGTCCTCCTTGAACCTTCGCCCTTGTTCTCCCTCGGTCCTGATCTCCCCGAGAGTCAGTCCGCGGCAGGTGGCGCCCGAACAGGGACCTGAAGGACAGGTAATCTTTCTTCTTTCCTTTTTTCTTTCTCAGGATTTAGGATTGGCTCTCACCAGGGAACTGCAGTCCCACCAGTAAAGGATCACTGGTTAAGAGTGAGTAATCATAAGAGGAACCATGGGGCATTCATTGAGTAAAAATGAGAAAATGTTAGGGGTCATGGTACAACGCATGTTGGCTAAAAACGGGTTCAATGTGTCAACTAAGGTTCTGGAAGAGTTCATGTTATTTCTGAATCAGGATTTCATTGCCCGATTAGAGGAAGCTATCCATCGTATGCTTCCCCCTTCAGAGGGGACATCTATGCTTTTAAAACAATTGGCTTGGGAAAATGCCAATGTGTTGTGCCAAGACCTAATTAGACCAATTAGGAAAACAGGAACCACACAAGATTATATCAAAGCATGCATGGATGCCTCACCAGCAGTAATCCAGGGAATGACTTACGCTGCAGTCATGAAAGGTCAGAGATTCAGTGCCTTTGTAAAGAAAACATATGGAGGAGGGAAACAAGCCTCTACACAAAATCCAGTATGTTTCAAATGCAATAAGCCAGGTCATACACAAAAGGATTGTAAACAACAATCTACAGGGCCCAATAAGAGAGGGCCACCTCCAGGATTGTGTCCCCGATGTAAAAAGGGAGACATTGGAAAAATGAATACAAATCTAAGTTCCACAAAGATGGAACCCCCCTTACAGGGGGAGAAGAGGAGGAAAAGGAACCAAAAAACTAGAGAAGGGGCGAACTCCTAGCCCAGAACAAAAGGGGGCTCCTTCTCAAGAGCAGAAGGAATTAAAATTAAATCGTCTTGCTCCAGAGTTTACTATTCATCAACTTCCTCGAGCCACACCAGGGAGTGCAGGGCTTGACCTTGCCAGCAGTAAAGATATGATTCTCTCTAAATGGGATGGAATAACTTTAGTCCCTACAGCTGTTTCAGGACAATTATTGCCTCATACAGTTGGACTGATTATTGGAAGGAGTTCTAATTATCAAAAGAACTTTGAAGTTCTGCCAGATGTTATAGACGCTGATTCACAGAACGATATAAAAATCATGGTTAAACCATTATCAGAAACAATACAAATACATAAAGGACAAAGAATAGCACAGTTATTGCTGCTACCCTACGTTAACTTACCTAATCCTATCCTGAAGAAAAAAAGGGATATGGGTCAGTTTGGTTCTACAGATATAGTAGCCTGGGTGCAGGAATTAAATGAAAGGCCTTTTAAGGTTATTAAAATAAATGGAAGAAAATTTAAAGGACTTTTAGATACAGGGGCAGATAGGACATGTATTTCAGCCTCTGAGTGGCCCTCGAATTGGCCTGTACATAAGACAGGGTCATCTTTGTTAGGACTAGGCTCTGCCTCTGGTGTTATGCAGAGTACAACTCTATTGACATGGGAAGATGAAGGAAAATCAAGTTATATACAGCCTTATGTTTTACCTTCCCTGCCCTTTTCACTTTGGGGAAGAGACATGCTAGAAAGTATGAATTTAAGACTGATAACAGCTGATCAACTTAATGAACAGCATTTTATATAGGGGCCACTGCAGAGAATTTATATGCAGATAAAATAAAATGGTTAACAACAGAGCCTGTATGGGTAAGTCAGTGGCCCCTAACACAGAAAAAATTACAGGCTCTAGAACAACTTGTACAAGAACAATTAGAAAAAGGACATTTAGAGGAATCTAATAGTCCGTGGAATACTCCAGTATTTGTGATAAAGAAAAAATCAGGTAAATGGAGATTATTGCAAGATTTAAGAGCTGTCAATGCAGTCATGGAAGATATGGGGACCCTTCAACCTGGGCTTCCCTCTCCTGTAGCAATTCCAGAAGGTTGGCAAATTATCATAATAGACTTGCAGGACTGTTTCTTTACAATAAAATTAAATCCTAAGGACAGTCCATGTTTTGCTTTTAGTGTACCAGCTTCAAATTTTCAATGACCTTATAAGAGATATCAATGGAAAACATTGCCACAGGGTATGAAAAATAGTCCAACGTTATGTCAAAAATTTGTGGACCAAGCATTATTCAAGATAAGAAAAACATATGCAGATGCATATATAATTCACTATATGGATGATATTCTAATGGCACATCTTGATAAAGAAAAGTTAGAAAACATTCTTAAAGATACTATAGAACAATTAACAGCATATGGTTTGATTATTGCTCCTGAAAAAATTCAGAAAAATAAGCCTTTAAGTTATTTAGGACAATGGATTCATAATGATTATATTCAAACACAAAAAGTCACTATCAGAAAAGATAAGTTAAAAACTTTAAATGATTTCCAAAAATTATTAGGAGACATCAACTGGATTCGTCCACACTTGAAAATACCCACTGGGGCTTTGAGTCCTCTTTTCTCTATCTTGCATGGAGACTCACATCCGAGGTCTCCCAGAATACTGACCTCTGAAGCCTTGAAGGCTTTAGCCTTAGTTGAACAGGCTTTAACAGAAGCAAGAGTTAAACAAATAAATTATCAAAATGAATGGTCATTGCTAATGTTTGCTACGGGACATACTCCTACAGCTTGCCTATGGCAACAAGGAGTGTTAGAATGGTTACATCTTCCTCATATACAGGTAAAGATTTTAGCAGACTATCCTTATATGTGCTCTTTGTTAATTATGAAAGGCAGACAAAGATCAAAAGAATTGTTTGGCAAAGAGCCTCACATACTTGTGACACCATATAATAAGCAGCAAGTCGAATGGTTGATACAGAATAATGAAGATTGGATTATTGCTTTGCAAGGATATGTGGGCCAGATTTTATATCATTATCCAAAACATCCTATTATTGAATTCACTAAAACAGTGGAATTAGTTTTCCCCAGACTTTGTTCACAGGAACCGCTTGAACAGGCATTAGTTATTTTTACAGATGGTTCTTCCTCAGGAAGGGCTGTGGTTTATACACCAGGTACGCAGCCACTTACAGAGGACGTAAACCAGACCTCAGCTCAGCAAGCTGAAATTAAAGCAGTCATCTTAGCTTTTGCAAATTTCCCTCAACCTTTTAACTTATATTCAGATTCTAAGTATGTGGTGAATTTGTTTCCAGCCTTAGAGACTGCCCTTTTAGTTGGGACTTCTACAATTTTACCTTTATTACAAGAATTACAAAAATTAATTCATAACAGAAAAGAAAAATTCTATATTGGACATATACGAGGACATTCCAATTTGCCTGGCCCTTTGGCCCAGGGAAATGCCATGGCTGATATGCTAACAAGAACTGTTGTAGGGACTGTTGCAGAAGCTCAGGAGAGTCATCAAATTCATCATCAAAATGCCCTAGCATTAAAAAGAATGTTTAATATCACTAGAGAACAAGCAAGACAAATAGTGTAGCAGTGTGGGGCTTGTCCACCAACTCATCATGTGCAAAAAATGGGAGTTAACCCCCGAGGTTTAAAACCTAACACACTTTGGCAGATGGACGTGACACATGTGCCTTCATTTGGGAAATTAAGCTATGTCCATGTTACAATTGATACCTTTTCTCATTTTATATGTGCTACTGCTAGATCTGGAGAGGCACTAAAAGATGTAATACAACACCTTATTTATTGTTTTCAAGTTATGGGTTGTCCCTCACAGATAAAAACAGATAATGGTCCTGCATACACCTCTAAAAGTTTTAAGCATTTTTGCGCTCAATGGAAAATTGTGCATACAACAGGTATTCCTTACAATCCACAAGGCCAAGCTATTATTGAAAGAGCTCATCAAATCTTAAAGTTACAGATTGAAAGGCTGCAAAATGCTAATAAATATTTTTCTCCTCATCATATTTTATCTCATAGTCTTTTTGTAATAAATCATTTAAACACAAATGAGCAAAAGAAAACTCCAGCGCTCTCGCATTGGTCTCATCAATCTTCTGCCTCGTTGCCAAAAGTGTTCTGGAAAGATCTCTTAACCGGGTCCTGGAAAGGACCGGATGTGTTAATAACCTCGGGATGAGGATATGCTTGTGTCTTTCCACAGGATGCAGACACTCCCGTGTGGATCCCAGACAGACTCATCCGCCCAGACTGCACGCAGACGCCGAAGAAGGATGAGGCGGCGAAGCGAGCAGCTGCTGAGGCAGATGGAAAAACTGAAACTGAAAGCGCCAAAGAAAATCGATCTGATATGGACGAAGCTGAGACTCTTCACGCGAACAGCTAAAGATTTATTGCGTGCTCAGGGGAAGCCCCTGACTGCTTCCATGTATTTTATGGCTTTTCTGTCATTACTGGCTGTAACTCCTAAAGTGCGGGGAACTCCTTACTGGACATATGTTCCTAACCCTCCTCTATTGCAACCCGTGGGATGGCTAGATGATAATTATATTAAAATTCTGACTAATGACTCACTGCATGTAGGCGGAGCCCAAGATTCAAAGGCCAGACTAAGTACCTCCTCGTTTATAAATTACAAAGGACGGGCTGATTCTTTACCGATCTGCCTGGTTCTTCAGGGGAAGGTACCTCAGGGCTGTCTCCACACCAGCTATAAAACTTTTCTGACAGACGCCCCTGACAGAAAGAACGCCGGTAAGCGATGGATGTGGGAGTTACAAATGCAAACATTAGGTTTCACTACTTTTAATGAATCTTATCTTCATGTATACAAAATGCCAATTACTTCTTGTTTATTGAAATATAGAGATAAGGATCAATTTTGGGATTCTTCTTTAACAAAATATCCTGCCTGGTTGTCATGTGGCTTTCCGAATGCAGCTACTTATTTCAACCCTAAAGGATCAAATATGAAAATTTGGGATTTTTCTGCTTCCTCAGGAGAAGGAAAATATGAGAAATACATTAAGGCTAACAAAGCAACGTTTAATAATTTCCAACTACAAGACATGTTTGGGGAAAAAATAAGACGTTGGTACTCAAGTGGCTTTGTTAGTCCAATCTGGGTTACAATGCAAGGCAATGTTTCTCAAATTCATTCAGACCTGTTTAGGTTAGTAGCTGCTTCTGGTATGATATTGGAAAGAAAGCCTAATATGACTAAACCTGAACCTATAGCTATTAAAGCCTGCGCTGCGTATCCTAATGCTTTACTATTAGCTCAATCAAGTCTTGTTAATATTACCAAAGTAGGGAAATCTTATCATGTGCATTGTCATTTTTGTAAACTGACTAATTGTATTTCTTCAGGAGAATCAAAAGATTTAGGTACTATATTAATAGTACGGCGGCCACCATATGTTATGCTGCCAGTAGATTTAGGGACAGATCCTTGGTATGATAATTCTGCTTTGCAAGTTTTAAAATCAGTAAATGAATTGTTGCGACCAAAGAGATTTGTTGCTGCCCTTATCTTAGGTATCGCAGCACTCATTTCAATATTAACAACTTTCGCTGTTACAACCACTGCTCTAGTACAGGAAATTCACACAGCTCATTATGTGAATTCTTTAAATAAAAATATTACTTCTGCTTTATTGGAACAAGCTGCTATTGATACCAAATTAGAAGCAAAAATTAATATTCTTGAAGAAGTAGTTTTAGCTTTAGGGCAAGATTTGGCTAACTTAAAGACCACGCTGTCCACCAGATGCCATGTTAATTTTCAATCTATCTGTGTTACTCCTCTACCATATAATGCCTCGGAATCCTGGGAAAAAGTTAAGGCTCATCTTCAGGGAGTATGGAAAGATAATGATATTACCCATGATTTAGAATCTTTACAAAAAGATATAACAGCTATGAGTCAGTCTCATTTGCAGATGGGAGGATTGGAATCTTTAGCTAAGGATCTTGAGACATAAATAAGACACTTAAACCCTTTAAATTGGATTCAATACTTTATCTTTATTGGGGTAATTATTCTTCTTTTGCTATTGGCTGTGTTTCTCTTTCCTATCATTTTTAAATGTCTTTTCAGTGCTATCAACACTGTAAAACAAGAAGCCTTTGAGCTGCATTTTAAAAACAAAAAAGGGGGAACTGCCATAGCCACGGCAAACTCACCTGTGTAACAGAAGAAATGATGTTTCATAGGATGGGTGCCGAGGACAGAGGGCCAGTACTCCACGGAGGGATGCCCCCGGTGACCCCTTGGCAGTTGGCAACTGTGATGGTTCCGCCTGTCGTAGATAAGCCTCGAAGGCCCAGTTGCTTGCGTCTTTGGACATGTGTTTGTCTTATATTCTTGTTTTTCTTCCTTATAGCCCTTTCACAAGAAACCCCACAAACTAATCATAAGCCTATTTCTGTGACTGATGGGAACACTGAGAACAATCTGACTATTGGGGCAGCTCCACCGTTGATTCGGGCCGTTGAAGAAGTACACAATATAAGTAGAGATAAAAATCTATCTTTAGGGCAATTCCTGGATGCAGTAGAATAGAAGCAGTTATTCATTTATGAAAATGAGACTAGTCCTTTGAAGGTTAAAATAGAGAGGCTAAGAGGGAACAGATATAGTGGGTGTAAAACAGCAGAGAGGAGAAACAACAGTATTTAAAAGAAATCAGGCCTGCTTTACAGTACTGGTGGAATCATGGCTGGAAATATTTCCAGCCCTCTTGAGGAATTAATAAACAAATTATTCAGTGGGGAAGAATCATTAAGCCCCTAACTAAGAAGAAAAACAAACTACTTAGTGAAGAAATATCTCTTACTCAGTAACTAAAGAGTTAAGAAATGGAATTGCATACAGCTGTGTCAAGTTCCTAGGAACACTGTGAGCAGTGGCGTGCGCCGTGAACCATGGTGTGAGACGTAATTCTTAGAACTAGCAGTATATTTCCTACCTCATAACCCTTGATAGCTCTGAATGTCTGAAAACACTTATTGTGGTCAATGGTGTGAGACGTGCTTGAGAAATGGGTATTTCCTCCTTGATAGTTCTGAATGTCTGAGAACACTTATTGTGGTCAATGGTGCGAGACGTGCTTGAGAAATGGGTATTTCCTCCTTGATAGCTCTGTATGTATAGTTAGAATGGAAAGTAATTAAGATTGTTTTAAAATAATAAAGTCTGAGATCACTTGTTAATATGCTAAGTTTCCTTGTTCAATCTGTATAAAACCTTCATGAAACCTTCAGTAAATTGCAGCAGCATATTCAACTTAGAGTGTGTCTGTCTGTCATTTCCTCGCCGAATCCCGAGTCCTCCTTGAACCTTCGCCCTTGTTCTCCCTCGGTCCTGATCTCCCCGAGAGTCAGTCCGCGGCACTCCCTTATGACATAAAACACCAACTTGTTCATCACAATATCCCATTTTGACATCAAAATGCCCCACTGTAACATCACAGTGTCCCACTTTGATATAACAATGCTCCACTCTGATATAACAATACCCAATTTTCTGGCACAGTTTTGGGCCCCAGGCCACTGGAGGCTCAAGTAGGCCTGAGCTGTCAGGCATCACTAAGGTCGCAGGAGGTTACATCAGACCTAGACCATGATAATGTCACCTTGAGACTGGCAAGAGTGGAGCCACTCTCTCCCTTCATCTGGGGCACGTGGACATCCTGATAAGACTTAGGTTTCAGTTTCTCTGTGGCTGTGTGAACTTTTACTGCTTACCCAGAAGATCTCTATATGTTAATGAGGTATCAGTCAGCAGCCTTCTCACAGCCAATACCCCTGTGACCCATACCCCATACCTTTTCCTGCCACTACATGAATGCTTATAAGCCCATTCCCCCAACAAATAAACGAGCTGTCCTCTGACACACTCTCCTAGGTGTTTCTTCCTGTCCAGTCATAGCCACTCAAGACCCTGCTCCTCAGTTGCCTGGACGTCCCAGGGAAACCAATGCACAGTGCCCTCAGGGTGGCCAGGAACCACAGCTGGCCCCTCTAAGATGTGCTGGGATAGGTGAGTGCTTCCTCTGAGTGACATTGGCCTCTGTGGCCTTGCCTCCATGACTGAGGGATGGCAGGTTTCTCCCTTTCCTCATTTACTTTAAGTTTGCACCATCACTAGGGACCAAATACAGCCAAAGGGGAACTGATGTCTCTGGGCTGAGGCCACTCTTTGGCATTGACTGAAGGCCCCTAGCCTTCTGTCTGGACCATGACAGCCCACACAGGTATTGGCAACAGCCCCCTATTTCTCTCCAACACAAGAAACCAGTAATGCAACAACATCTTAACCTGTAGGAAGGTCTCTTAAATTTGCAGATAGGCTTGTGTCTGGCCCTTTGGGGAATCCTCGCTGATGCTATCCAGCCCTTGAGAACATTTCCTTCTGGTCTTGGTGTCTCCTCTGTTTCTTTTTCTATCATGGGTTGTTGGGCCTTGAGAGGCCCAGACGTGAGGCCTAGTGGAACTTCCTGAGCCTGGCTAAAGTTTAGCGACCTGTCTCTGGCCAGCTAGGACTCAGCAAGACCCCTAATGGCTTCTTGCCTGCTACTTCCACATAGGAGTTGGAATTATCATTTCAATAGTCACAGTTTACTATTGGCCCTTACCTCTCCCCCCATCCTAGAATCCCCACCTTCCTTCTCAACATTATATAGGCAACCGCCTGTAACAATAAAGTGAGTTCCTGCTTCGACAAGACTCCCAACTCTGTTTGGTTTTTCTCCGGTGACTAGGAGAGGTTCTGAGTTGTCTGATGTCTTGGTGTGATGCTATGCCTGGGCGTCTCTGATGCTGCAGGAGCTGCTGTTGTTCAAATCAACCACCTCATAGGGGACTTCCGAGACAAGCTTGACCAGGCCATGGTATCCACTACCAACAGCCTTGAGTATGTTCAGGGACAATTAAGCTCTCTCATGGGTGTGGTATTCCAAAACTGTAGAACTTTAGACCTCATCACTGTTGAACATGGGGGGACATGTGTGGTTTGGGGAGAAGAATGTTTATTTTCTGTCAATGAATCAAATGTTAACGAAAACATTAAAATCCTCAAAAAACTGCAAGGAGCTACTCGGCTGCTATATATCTGACAACCCCACCATGTGGTTCTCTAACCCCTTAGTCACTTGGCTCCTCCCCTTCCTTGGCCCCTTCCTGGCTATAGGAACTCTGTCCCTTGTGGCCCCCTACCTTATCAAATTTCTCAGACAACAAATAACTAACATTGGTAAGGTTGCTACCAATCAGGTTCTTGTGCATAAGCTAGCTCTGTCTGAACCTGTGATAAACAACAAGGACCTCACTCAATGTGATGATACTGCTCCATTATAAAAACAAAGGGGAAGCTGTCAGGCACATGTATTGGCCCCAGGCCACTGGAGGCTAAAGTAGGCCTGAGCTGTCAGGCACGGATAAGGGCCCAGACTACAGGAGGTTGCAGCAGGCTTAGACCCCTACAACCTCACCTTGAGATTGGCAGGAGTGGGACCACTCCCCCCCCTTTGCCTGGGACATGAGGACATACTGATAGACTTAGGTTTCAGTTTCCCTGTGGCCATGTGATCTTTTACCTCTCATCTGGAATGTCCCTATATGTTAATGAGATATCATCCTGCAGCCTTCACACAGCCAATACCCCTGTGAGCTGTACCCCCTGTACCTTTTCCCACAACTACATGAACACTTATAAGCCCATTCCCCCAATAAATGAGGTGTTCTCTGACACAGTCTCCTGGTTGTTTCTTCTGGTCACACTCATGGCCACTCAAGACCCTGCACTGCAGTTACCTGGACACCCCTGGGAAACTGATGTACAGTGGCCCCATGGAGGCCAGGAACTGCAGCCAATGTCACATAAAATGCTAAACTGTGAAATCATAATACCCTATTGTAACATCACAAGGTCACACTCTAATTTCACAGTTACGCACCTTGATTCCACAAAGCCCTTTTGTGACATCACAACACTCCACTGGGATATTACTACACCCCCACTGTGATATAACAATGCTCAACTGTGACATAAAAATATTCTAATATGACATCGCAAATCCACACTGTGATTTCACAATGCCTCAGTCCCTCATAATGTCCCACTGTGACATCACAGAGCTGAACTGTTACATCATAATGTTCCCATGTGACATCACAATATCATATTGTGACATCAAAAAGCCCCACTGTATTTCATAATGCCCTGCTATGATATTTCAGTGTTGCACTGTGACACCACAATGACTCACTGTCTCATGATAATGTCTAGCTATAATATCAGAAGATTAAGATACGACACAACAAAACCAACTTCTTCATCACATTGCCCCACTGTGAGAGAGAAATGCTCTACTCTTATATCATAATACCCAATACCATATCAATGTGCTCAGCTGTTATGTCACAATACCATATTGTGACTTCACAAAGCTCCACTCTAATTTCACAACCACAAACTGTGATATCACAAAACCCCATTGTGACATCACAGAGCCCTACTGTGACATTACAATGCCCTACTGTGTTATCACAATGCTCCCCTGTGATATCACAATACTCTAATGTGACATCACAAATCCCCACTGTGATTTACAATGCTCCACTGTGATATCACAGTGCTCCACTGTTCATCACAAAAATCCTCTGTGACATAAAAATTCCCCAATATGTCCCGTACTATGACATCACAATTTCCCACTCTCTAATCAGCATGTCCCAATGTGACATCACAGAGATGAAGTGTAGCATCATAATATCCCAGAGTGATATTACAATGTGCTATTGTGACATCAAAAAGCCCCACTGAGATTTCACAATGCCCCACTGTGATATCATAATGCTCTGAAATGACATAATAAAACCAACGTGTTCATCATAATACCCCACTGTGACATCTCATTTCACCACTGTCACATCACAGTGTCCCACTGTGATATAACATTGCTCCATGATGACATCACAATATTCTGTAACATCACAAATCCCCACTATGATTTCACAGTGCCATACTGTGCCACCAAAAAGTCCTACTGTGACACCACAATGCCCCACTGTGATATAAAAATGCTTCACTCCGAAATCACAATATACTAATGTGACATCACAAAGCCCCATTGTGATTTCACAATGCCCCATTGTGCTATAACAATGCTCCATCATGAAATCACAATGACTCACTGCCTCATGATAGTGCCCAGCTATAACATCAAAATATTTCCATGTGAGTAATGTTGTTAAAATTGGGCTTTGTGGTGTCATACTTGGCACTGTTAAATCAGACTGTGGCTTTGGGATGTCACAATAGGGTATTATGATGTCACAGTTGAACACTGTAATTGTGACATTGGGAAATGTAATGGCACTGTGGATCATTGTTATATCACAGTGGGGCACTGTGATGACACAGTTGTGCATTGTGATATCACAGTGAGGTTGCACTTAGTCACAGTGGAGCACTGTGATTTCAGAGTGGGGCTTTGTGAAGTAAAAGTGTGCATTTGTTATACCACTATGGGGTATTTTGATCAGACAGTTGGGCATTGTGGTGTTACAGTTGGGCATTAGAATCTCATAGTTGGGTATTGTGGTGAGAAAATTGGGTAATTATGCTGTCACTGTTGAGATTTCTGTCGTGACTATAGGATATTGTGATGTCACTGAAAATCACGGTGCTATTATAGTGGGGCATTGCTATGTTACAGGAGTTGAGTAGGCCCAACAGCCCCCAGGGTACTATGACTAAGTCCACCTCTGTGCTCTTCAAGCATGGGATACAATAGTGGCCCCCTCTATCCCCCAAGATAATATGTCCTCCTTGCTTTTCCTCCATCAAAAACCAGAGGAAACCCTCTCTGACCTTATATTAAGTACAAGAACAAACCTAGAAAGAAAAATAAACAAACTAGACCTATGTGATGAACGTTGGTGGGTGAGGGTGACAGGAAAAATTTAGGCTCATGGCCTCACACTGTTTCCCACTGCCAACCTTCATATATCTGGACAGATTAGCCCCACTTCTCACCCAGTTCTTACACACCACAACATTCTTTCACAGGAAAAACAAGTCACAGAAAAGATACAAGCCATCATAACCTGAGCACAATACATCCAATATGTAGCCAATGTTCTCCCCCTTTTTTCAATTTTTTTATTGACAAGTTCCATGATTGAAAAATATTCCATGGTAATGCTCTCCACCTCTCCCCAATTCCACTTTGAAACTACATTCTCCATCATATACCCTCGCCCTAGCGATCAGTCTCTCTTTTACGTTGATGTCATGATCTTTTCTTCCTGTTATGATGGTCTTGTGTAGGTAGTGTCAGGCACTATGAGGTCATGGATATCCAGGTGTTTTGTGTCTGAGGGAGCACATTGTAAGGAGTCCTACCCTTAATTTGGTTCTTACATTCTTTTTGCCACCTCTTCTGCAATAGACCCTGAGTCTTGGAAGGTGTGATAGAGATATTGCAGTACTGAGCACTCCTGTCACTTCCTCCAAACACCATTATGCCTTCTGAGTCATTCCAAGGTCACTGCCATCTGAAAAGAGAAGATTCTCTACCAAAAGTGAGAGTAGCATTAATATAAGGACATGAACATTAAGAGAAGTGTTTACTGGGCAGTTTGATAAGCATAGTATATACATTTAGCCAGACAGCAGCAGACGATACACCCCCAGGACTCATGACTACCCCTGTTTTAAGTTTTCAGTATCAGGGATGTATTCCCTCCCATGGGGCAGGCCTCGAGTCCAATTATAGGGCAGTTGGTTATCATCATGACAGACATGCCACTATTGCACCCATTGCCTCATATGGCCTGGCTGGCCAAATAAAAGGCTTGCAGTGTCCACTGTTATGTATCTTCACTGGTGATTTCTCTTTTGCCCATTGAACTGCATGCAGAATGGATTCTTCCAGCTTTCTGTCAGCTGGTCTACATGCAGGAGGTTCTCAGCTCAGTTCCAGCAGGATTTCTCAGTGGCCTTGCAGCCCAAGTATGTGGAGTCTTCAGCAATAGGGTCTTACCATCTATTCCTGGTGGGAAGCCAAGGGCCTCAGCAATGGCCTATAATGTTTTGGGGGCATCAGGGACCTTTCTGGCCAACAACTCACTGGAAGGTATCCCATCCCTGGCACTGAAAATTTTCTAGCAACAATGTTCGGCTCCTGAATGTTCCATTATCCAAAAATGTAGGTTTCCATGTGATTTATTTATATTTTCTTAGATTTTGATTAGTCCTCCCTTCACCTTTCCTTTACTCAATCTCTTCCCCTGACCTCAATTTGGGCCTTTTCACCTCCATTAATATATACAATACCATCCTATTAAGTACATCCCTCCCTTCCTTTATCTTCCCTTTATATCTCTTTTCTAGTTTACTGGCCTTTGCTACTGAGTTTTCTTTCTACTCACACAGAAGTCGAGTTATCCACATATGAGAGAGAACATGTGATGTTTGGCTTTCTGGGCCTGGGTTACCACACTTAGTATAATCCTTTCCAGATCCATCCATTTTCCTGCAAATTTCATAACTTCATTTTTCTTTACCGCTGAGTAGAACTCCACTGTGTAAATGTGCCGTATCTTCACTATCCACTCATCAGTTGATGGACATCTAGGCTGGTTCCATTTCCCAGCTGTTGTGAATTAAGCAGCAATAAACATGGTTAAGCAAGTATGTCTAAGGGAATGAGGTGAGACCTTAAGATATATGCCTAGGAATGCTATAGCTGGGTCATATGGTAGATCAATTTTTAGCTGTCTAAGGGACCTCCACACTGATTTCCACAATGGCTGGACCAGGTTGCATTCCCACCAACAGTGTAGAAGGGTTCCTATTTTTCCACATCCTTGCCAGCATTTATGGTCATTTCTTTTCATGATGGTAGGCAATCTGACAGGAGTGAGATGGAATCACAACATAGTTTTAATCTGCATTTCCCTGATGACTAGGGACGTCGCACATTTTTTAGATGCTTATATGCCATCCATATTTCTTATTTTGAGAAGTCTCTATTTACTTCCATAGCCCATTTTTTAATTGGATTGTTTGATTTCTTATTTAATTTTTTGAGTTCTTTGTATATCCTAGATATTAATTCTCTATCAGATGCATAACTGGCAAAGATTTTTTCCCAGTCTGTAGGTTGCCTCTTTGCTTTATTCACAGTGTCTTTTGCCATACAAAATCTTTGTAATTTCATGAGATCCCAGCGGTTAATCTGTGGTTTTACTGCCTGCGCAATTGGGGTTATATTCAGAAAGTCTTTGCCAAGACCAATATGTTTAGGGGTTTCCCCTACTTTTTCCTCTAGCAGTTGCAGGTCTTTAATCTATTTGGACTTCATTCTTGTGCATGGAGAGAGAGAAGAAACTATTTTCATCCTTCTACAAATACATATCCCATTTTCCCAGCACCATTTGCTGAAGAGGCTGTCTTTTCTCCAATGAGTATTATTGGCATTTTAATCAAATATTAGGTGGCTATAGCTAACCGGACTTACATCTGGGTCCTCTATTCTGTTCCATTGATCTACATGTCTGCTCTTGTGCCAGTATCATGATGTTTTTCTTACTGCGGCTCTGTAGTATAGGTTGAAATCAGGTATGGTAATACCACCAGCCTTATTTTTGTTGCTCAGTATTGTTTTAGAGATTCAAGATTTTTTGTGATTCCAAATTAATTTTTGGATAGTGTTTTTCTATTGCATTGAATAATGCCCTTGGAATTTTGATGGGGATTGCATTGGATGTGTTGATTGCTTTTGGTAAGATTGCCATTTTTCACAATATTGATTCTTCCAATCCAGGAACAAGGGATGTTTTTCCATTTCCTAGAGTTTTCTACAATTTCTCATTTGAGTGGTTTAAAGTTTTCATTGTAGAGATTCTACATTTCCTTGGTTAGGTTGATTCCAAAGTACTTTATTTTTTTCCTCATGGAATTGTGAATGGGAGTGATTCTCTGATTTCATCCTCTATGTGTTTGTTGTTAGCATATAGGAAGGCTACTGATTTCTGGGTATTTATTTTGTATTCTGCTACATGGCTTTAGGTGCTTATCAGCTCTAACAGTTTGCTGGTAGACTTTTTAGGGTCCTTTATGTATAGAATGTCATCTGAAAATAATGATAACTTGTTCTCTTCCTTTCCAATTTGTACCCCTTTTATGTACTTCTCTTGCCTTATTGGTATGGCTAAGACATTCAGTACTATATTATATAAAAGTGGGGACAGTGGACACCCTTGTCTTGTTCCTGATTTTAGTGGAAAAGCTTCCAGTTTTTCCCCATTTTTTCCCCATGTTGGCTGTAGGCTTGTCATAAATAGCCTTTATTATATTGAGATATGTTCCTTCTATTCCCAGTCTCTGTAGTACTTTTATCATCAAGAAATATTGAATTTTGTTAAATGTGTTTTCTACATCTAATGAGATGATCATGTGATTTTTGTCCTCTAGTCCATTTATATCATGTATTGATTTATCAATTTGCATATGTTGAACTATCCTTGCATCTCATGGATAAAGCCTAATTGGTCGGGGTGAATGATCTTTCTGATATATTCTTGTATTCTGTTTGCCAATATTTTGTTGAGAATTTTTCATCTATGCTCATGAAGGAGGTTGGTCTGTAATTTTCTTTTTTTGTTCTTCCTTTGCCTGGTTTTGGTATCAGGGTGATGCTGGCTTTGTAGAAGGATTTTGGTAGGATTCTTTCTTTTTCTGTTTTATGGAAAAGCTTAAGAAGCAACAGTGTTAGTTCTTTTCTGAAGGTCTGCTAAACTTCACCAGTGAAACCATCTGGGCCTGGACTTTTTTTATTGGGGAGATTTTTGATAACTGCTTGGATCTCCATGCTTGTTATAGGTCTATTTAAGTGATTAATCTCATCTTGATTAAATTTAGGTAGGTCATATAAATCAAGGAAATCATCCATTTCTTTCAGATTTTCATACTAGTGGAGTATATGTGTTTATACTATGTCTGTATGATTTTTTGAATTTTTCTGGTATCTTGTGATGTTGCCTTTTTCATCTCTAATTTTATTAATTTGTGTCTCCTTCTTTCAGATTTGCTAAGGGTTTATCAATCTTCTTTATCCTGTCAAAGAACCAACTCTTTGTTTCATTGATTCTTTGGATTGTTTTTTTTTTTTTTTTTTTTTTTTGGTTTTTATTTCATTCATTTCTGCTCAAATCTTAGTTATTTCTTGCTGTCTAATGATTTTTGGTTTGCCTTGTTACTCTTTTTCCATGGCTTTAAGGTGAAGGATTAGGTCGTTTACTTGAGATCTTTCTAATTTCTTAATATAGGAACTTAAAGCTATAAATTTACCTCTTAGGACTGCCTTCATTGTGTGCCAAAGGTTTTGGTATGATGTGTTCTCATTATCATTGACTCTATAAATTTTTTTATTTCCCTCTTTATTTCTTCGTTAACACATTCATCATGTAGTAGTGTATTGTTTAGTTTCCATGATTTTGTGTACGCTGTATAGCTTTTCATGCTATTGATTTGTAGTTTGATTCCATTGTGGTCAGATAGAATGCAAGGAATTATTTCAATTTTCCTGCATTTGTTAAGATTTATTTTGTGTCCCATTATATGGTCTATTTTAGAGTATATTCCAGGTGCTGCTGAAAAGAATGTATATTCTGCAGCATTTGGATGAAATGTCCTGTATATATCTGTTAAACCCATTTCTTCTATGGCCTTATTTAATCCAGATGCCTCTCTGTTTATTTTTTCTCAGTACGACCTGTCAATTGATGAGAGTGGGTGTTGAAGTCACCCACTACCACTGTGTTTCGTGTTATCTGTTATCTGTTAGTTCTAATAGCACTTGTTTGATGAATTTGGGGGCCCCCATGTTAGGCGCATATATGTTGAGTATTGTAATGTCCTCCTGTTGGAGTGTGCCTTTAATCAATATAAAGTGACCTTCCTTATCTTTCTTAACTAATGTTGGAATGAGGTCTACCTTGTCAGATATTAGGATAGCAACCCCTGCTTGTTTTCTAGGCCCATTTGCTTGAAACACCATTTTCCAAACTTTCACCCTAAGATAGTGTCCATCCTTTGTAGAATGGTGGGTTTCTTGGAGGCAACAAATTGTAGGATCCTGCTTTTTCACCCAGTCTGCAAACCTATGTCTTTTGGTTGGAGCATTGAGGCTGTTGATATTACAAGATTTTATTGAAAGGTGTGTATTTATTTTTGGCATTTTTTGTAGTTCTGGTATTACCTTTGCTCTCTTGTGTTAACTAGTATTTCAGTATTGCTTGTTTTTTCCAGGTTTCCTTATATGTGTGCTTTTCTTTCTATTCAGCATGGAGGATCATTTCAAGTATTGTCTGTGGAGCTGGTTACGTCTTCAAATACTCCTTTAGCATGCTTTTGTCCTGAAATGTCCTTATTTCTCTGTCTATTTGAATGGATAGCTTTGCAGGAGAAATTAACCTTGGTTGACAGTTGTTATCTTTCAGAACTTGGAGTACATCATTACAAGCCATTCTGGCTTTTAAAGTTTGTGTTGAGTAATCTGCTGTGATCCTGATGGGCTTGCCTTTGTAGGTAACTTGATTTTTCTCTCTAACTGTTTCCAATATTTTTTCTTTGGTTTGTATGTTTGTTAGTTTAATTATAATATGTTGAGGAGAGGTTCTTTTCAGGTTTTGTCTGGTAGGTGTGCTAAAGGATTCCTGTATCTGTGTTGGTACCTCTTTCCCAATTTGCTTAAAGTTTTCTTCTGTGATTTTGTTGAAAATGCCTACTATGCCTTTGGAGTGAAATTCTTCTCCTTCCTCTATGCCCTTAATTGTTATGTTTGATCTTTTCATCATGTCCTGAGTATCTTGAAATCCCCATTCATACTTTTCTATTAGTTTGTCTTTCTCTTTGTTGGACTGTATTAGATCTGCCACCTGGTCTTCTAGCTTAGATATTCTGTCCTCTCCTTCATCAATTCTACTGGTGAGATTTTCTACAGTGTTTTTTATTTCATTAACTGTGTTCTTCCCTGCTAGTAATTGACTGTTTTTCTTTATTATTTCTATTTCCTTATTTATGTCTAGTATTGACCTTTTTATTTCACTAAATTGGTGTCCTGTGTCTTCTTTGATTCCTTTGATTTCATCTTTGACTTCTTTGAGCATATTTATAAACATTTTTTTGAAATCCTTCTCAAGCATTTGCTCTGACTCATTCTCAGTGGAGGTCATTTTTGATGCATTAATACTTTTTGGTGGATTTATGTTGTCTTGATTTTTGGTGTTTCTTGTGTTATAATGTATATATTTTTGCATCTTGGATTAATTTAATGCTTGGATTTTCAAGTTAGCTGCAGTATTATTAGATGTATCATTCTGATGTTGTATATCTTCAGGGTAGGAGCCTAAGGTGCCAGGTGTGGCTCTCAAGACTCTCAAAGTATCTACAAAAATGACTCTAGGTGTTGCGTTCGCCTGCTATGAGAGTATTCAAGTAAGCTGAGTGGAACAAAGTAAGGCAGATTCTAAAATTTAACTAAACAATGTACTCTTTCAATGAAAAACAGCACAGAGTATTTATGCAAAAGTAGGTATTATGACAACCAGATCCTCTAACAAAATCACTGTCCCTTAGGGTATGTGGTGCCCCACACCGTTAATCCTGTCAACAAGGAGGTTAAAATTTCTGGTCTGTTGAATGTTCCAAGTTAGCTTTTGACCATGTGAGACCCTTCCCTAATGTATAACAGAAGAGGAGACTAAGCCACTATAAATCAAGAAGCAACAAATAAGCCCCAAATATGGCTTATTTAAGAATGGCAAATTTGACCATCCATCAGATTTAACATATAATGTATCCTTATATGGAATATGCAATTAGCACTTCTGGTTCAGGCCTATATACCAGGCTTATTTGGCGGGTACTGAGCTCGTGTAATCCCAGTTACCTTGTGGTATGATTTTGGTCTTAGTTATGCTGTGCTCCTACTTTGGTCACCTTTGGTGCACTGTGGGTTCAAGTAGGCTGGCTGGGTCATTGGATTGCTGCTCTGGTTGCAGGGGCTGGGTGCTGTGATCTCCCTTCCCCTGGTCTCTGGTGCGTGCTGGCGCTTGCACTGGTGGTGGGGGAGGGGAGGTTGTGGATGGTGGTTCTAGTTCTCCCACTGGTCCACATGTTCCTCTACCTCATGATATGCTCCTCTGTTGTTTGCTGCAGTTCTCTGTGTTTCTTGAGTTTGTGAAGAGTTCCAGTGTGAGTGGAAAATCCCCTCACCTGGCTTTTCCTGTGGCTCAAGCTGAGCCTTGCAGCTGTGGTCCCATGCGCCTTGTGCCACTGCTGCTGGAGCCACTTCTGCCTGCCTATGTGGACTCTGGATGTTCTGGATCTCTCCTACTTCTCTGCTGCCATTGGTAATTTCTTATACACTTCATTTTTTAGTAGAAGAGTGTATTTTGCTGGTTTTTAATTTTTTTTTCTCCTAAGCTGATTTGGTGTCGTTCCTATGCTGCCATCTTAAATGCAAGTCTGTTTTCTCTTTTATAAACCACCCCAATGCTTCTATCTGCTTCTTTTGTGCATCTACCACCCATACCCTGATAACTATGGTCCCTACTAATGCCACACTTGAATACTCCACATCTACAATGAACTATTCCCAACCCACTATAAATCAATGACCCCACCACCTGGTTCTCAAACCCCTTAGTCACTTGTCTCCTCCCCTTCCTTGGCCCCCTCGTGACTATAGGAAACCTGTTACTTGTGGCCACCTGCCTTACCATAT
Source organism: Dipus sagitta (assembly GCA_036346955.1). Classification (NCBI taxonomy): domain Eukaryota; kingdom Metazoa; phylum Chordata; class Mammalia; order Rodentia; family Dipodidae; genus Dipus; species Dipus sagitta. The sequence goes on along the minus strand of CM070791.1, from coordinate 3,988,707 downwards.
TTCTCAGAGAACAAATAACTAACTTTGCTAAGGTTGCTACCAATCAGGCTCTTGTGTATCACCTAGCTCTGTCTAAACCTGTGATAAACTACAAGGACCTCACTCAATGTGATGATACTGCTCCATTATAAAAACAAAGGGGGAGCTGTCAGGCACAGTTATGGGCCCCATGCCACTGGAGGCTAAAGTAGGCCTGAGCTGTTAGGTTCAGCTAAGAGTTACAGGTTGTAGTGGGCCTACACCCTGATAATTGTGCCTTGGGACTGGCAGGAGTGGGACCACTGTTTCTCTTTGCCTGGGGCATATGGACATCCTGATAAGACTTAGGTTTTCATTTTCCTATGGCCATGTGATCTTTTAATGTTCACCTGGAAGTTCCCTATATGTTAATGAGGTATCATCCAGCAGCCTTCACACAGCCCATACCCCTGTGACCCTTACCCCATAACTTTTCCCACCACTACATGAACACTTATAATCCCACTCCCCCAACAAATAAATGAGCTGTCCTCTGACACAGTCTCCTGGTTGTTTCTTACCATCACAGTCACAGTCACTCAAGCCCCTGCTCTGCATTGCCAGGACAACCCTGGGAAGCCAATGTGCAGTGGCCCCAGGGCAACCATGAGCCACACATAATGTCACATCCAAATGCTAACTGTGGCATCACAAAATCGTACCCTACACCCCAAAGACCCATTGTGACATCACAGTTTTCCACTGCCATGTTACAACACTCCACTGAGATATAACAAAGCTCCACTGTGACATAACAATATTCTAATGTGACATCACAAATCCACACTGTGATTTCACAATGCCCCATTCTGTCATCATAATGTCCCACTGTGACATCACAGAGCTGAACTGTAACATCATAATGTTCCCATGTAACATCACAATGCCCTGTTGTGACATCAAAAAGCCCCACTGGATTTTATAGAGTCCAACTGTGATAGTCCCATGTTCCACTCTGACAACACAATGACTCACTGTCTCATGATAATGCCTAGCTATGATATGATAAGATTCACATATGACATAACAAAATCAACTTGTTCATCACAATGCCCCACTGTGACATCAAAATGCCCCACCATAACATCACATTATCCCACTGTGACATCACAATGTCCCACTGTGATATAGCAATGCACTACTCCAATATTGAAATACCCAATGCCACATCAATGTGCTCAGCTATGATGTCACAATACCATATTGTGACTTCACAAAGCCCCACTCTAATTTCACAGTGACATACTGTGATATCACAAAACCCCATTATGACATCACAGAGCCCTACTGTGACATTAAAGTGCCCTACTGTGTTATAATAATGCTCCCCTGTGATATCACAATACTCTAGTCATCACAGAGATGAACTGTAACATCAGTATGCCCCAGTGTGACATCACAATATCCTATTGTGACATCAGAAAGCCCCTGAGATTTCATAATGGCTCACTGATATCAAAATGCTCAAATGTGACATCACAATCTCTCATTCTCTCAAGATAATGCCCAACTAAAACATCATAATGCTCTGA